>PVJX010000613.1:175998-231378 GCA_004027295.1 Dolichotis patagonum | reverse complement strand
TGACTGTGGTCTGGCAAGCCGCGGCCACCCCAGGGCAGGGAAACCAGAAGCAAGAGTGTTTCCTGAGATCTGCGCCATGCTGGAACTTAGGGCGCCGAGCCAACCAGTAAGCAGCCTGCCGCCCTGGAAAGTGACTGTGGTCTGGGGAGCTGCGGCCACCCCAGGGCGGGGAAACCAGAAGCAAGAGCATCTCCTGAACTGTCACACAGGTTCAAGTTCCAATATGACACAGTGTGGTGGACGGAACCAATGGTAGTGGAACAGAAAAAGCATGGTAGGACTTCTGAATATGTGTGATAGTTCAAACAATTTTTTTCTTTTTTAACAAAAATGAGATATTATAGTACCCATTGATCATTTTCTGTTATTTGGTTCAGAAAGCCCTGTAATTCTTTCACTCTACGCATGGCTTAATACTATTGTGTTATGTTTGATATTGTTGTATTTGAAACTATGCTCAACTATAGCAGAGTAAGAGATACAGTGTTAGATACTGTTATAAAAAATATTCGCTGTATGTTTTGATTACATCTCATATTAATAACACCTCCCTGTATTATCTGAGAGAAACATCAAGAGAAATCAGCATAACAGCCAAGGCCAGGGTCAAGCTTTGTGTATACAGTGGTCCCCTCTAGATGGGGTCACACATGTGGCCATCGTGTGTCCTCAGCCTGGAACAGCACAGCTGTGTACTGTATCTGAATGACCTCTGAATAAGCCGGTTGTGACACCACAGCCACACACACAGCAAGCATCTGCACCTGAGGAGTGGACCTCCTGGTAGCATCAGCAGGGGAGCAGCTAAGACCTCTGTCAGGTGGAGGCTGTACATCCCAGCCCTGCACTTTCTCCCAAGCCGCACTCGAGCTTCAGCTCCTCCTTCAGAACCACAAGGTGCGTAGCTTCTTCTCATCAGCGGGGCCATCTCAGCCACCTGTCCTATCCTAGGGCAACCATGAAATAACCCAGGTCAGAGGTGCAAGATCCGAGCAGCTCTCTCCTCGGATATCCTGATTACTAAAACACTGACTCTGTGAGGCAGGGCCCACCCCTGGTCAGATAGTGTGATGGAAATGGTCCAGCTGAACTGGCTTGTTCATCTAGTGAATTGTCACCGGAACAAGACAGGCCCCTGATGCCGTACGGCCAGTGTCCCCACCTGCTTTGTGTTGACCTTATCTTGAGCGCAACCATCCTGAGCATACTTGGTGCCTGCTGTCCTGCTCTGCAGACCTCTGCAAAACTCATTCTTACTGGGAAAGCAACAGAGAAGCAGGCATTCATTCCCATTGGCCTTGTCGTTACTGGGCCTAGTATGTACGAATCCCCTGTGTATCTAATTATCACTTAAAAAGACCGGCAGGACCTGGACAAGTTTGCTTTTGCCTTGCTCTGTGGAAAACTGTTAAAAGCAGCTTTTCCTGAAAGCTTTGTGAGAGAATTCACGGAGCATGAAGGAACCAGCAGATCAACACTCAGGTTCCAGTTTCCAGAAGCTTTCATGGGGCACCCCAAGACATGGCGTGCTGGCACCAAGTGTTTCGATGAAACAGCACCAAGGGAGGTAAAATGGTCCAGGAACATCAGTGCATGCAAGGACCTGCCTATGTGCGGGTGCTGCAGATAGCACAGGTGCACAGGGCTCCTGGCCCCAGGCTCAGACTCTCCCGCCTTAGGCACAGGTGGGAGGCACAGAGAGAAGATGCCCTCTCTCAGTGCAGAGAGTCACCACATCCAGGAGTTTGGTGGGAGCATTACACTTGGCGTGTAATGCAACTTTCTCCAGCTCTTCCAGGGGTCCACTGTCTCTGCAAAGGGACAGAATTTAAACTTCTGAATTTCCCCACAGCACCCAGAGAGGGCAATGAATAGAAAAGGGTTCTGAGTCATCTTGTAATTCGTACAAGACAACTCAACTAAAGGGGTGCTATCCAAGATGGTCTCCAGCCCTTCCTTCAGGTATAGTGAGGGCCAAGCATTGTGTTGGACACTGAGTTTCTGTGTTACCCACTTTCTTATTGTTGGGACCAAATACCCAACATGCACAGTTTAAAGAAGATGAGGCTCATTTGGCTTGGTGTTTTTGAAGGACTTGGTCCACAGTTGACTGGCTCCAAGCCACGTGTGGCATGGCAGAAGGGACTGGGTAGAGAAGAGCTGCTGGCATCACGGTGACCAGGAAGCAGAGAGAGAAGCAAGGATCCTGGGAGGGAGATGCACACTTCCAGGCCAGGCTCCCAGTGACCCATTTCCAACCAGGTCTTGCCTCCAAACAGTAGGTCAGCTATACTGCCCATGAGCCATGAGAATTTGGGGGGACAGTCTACATTTGGGAGAATACTCGTAAAAAAGGGGCCTCTGGTCTCCATCTTGGCCACACAGGACAAGAGAAATCCAGGTATTACAGAGAACCAGTTTAGGCAGATGAGAGCAGGCTGCCATGTAGGGACCAGGCCCAAGATACAGTCAGGATGGCCAGGCCTTGGTCAGATCAACAGGAGTCTATGGTCAAGCATTACTAAGAACTAGTGAGTAATTAAGTCCAGGGATTTAACGAGGAAGGAAATAAGCAAGGTGGTAGATGCTTGCTATGACAACTTCTGCTCCTGCCTACCTGGAAAACATTTTTTCCTTTTCACTTTGTTCTTTTAATAAACCACCTGGATAACAGAGAGCTGAAAAGGCCCCTGCCGGCATACCCACTTCCTGCCTCAACTCCTTACAGGCCTGCTTCTAGCTTACGGAAGTTTGTTTTAGTCTTGGAGGTTGACCTTAGTTTGACTTGGAGTAGTCTAAGCCCTGGCCATTTCTTAGTATAAAACCTCCTAGACAAAGAGTCCCTTGGAAACCCACCTTTGGGCACCAATGATTGGGAGCTGGTTCTCTCTTCTTAATAAACATTGCTCTTGTCTCCTTTGTCTTCAACTTCATTCTTTGACTTCATGAAACATGGACCCAGATCACCCAGCCCATGGGTACCGGGCACCCCTCCCCTTGGCCTGGTGTGTGGCACAGAGGCCCCTGAGCTGTTCTTCCTGGGGGAAGGTCCCTGAAGGAAGACTGCGCATCTGTTTACGCAGCCCTGGACGTGGTCGCCCCGGGGTCAGGGTGGCTCAGGGGACAGGAGGAAGTGACAGTCTGGCTTGCAGGCTCACCTTATATGACTCTGTAACTCCTTCTAGGATTTCTCTTTAAAAAGGTATTTTTGCAAATGGTGTTTAAAAAAAAATGACCCTTTTTTTTTTCCAAGTTGGGTTTTAGCCATGATACCAGATGAGTCATAAGAAGTCCAAAACTGAGGATCGTTTTGTGGAAGAATCTAATTTTAGAGCCTGCAAGGTCCTTGGAGAGGGCGTGGGGTGGCGTCCAACAGAAATATAATGCGAGTGGGACCAGCAAGCCCCCATTCTCCAGCAGATGTATTAGAACAGCAGTGCCAAAAAGGTGAAATTCATTTTAATAATACATTGCACTTAACCTGATACGCCCAAAACATTATCACTGCAATATGCAATAGTTATTAAAAAATATTTTATCAGCCCCATGGATACATAATTTACCATAAAACTCACCCACACAAAAGTATACAATTAAACAGTTTTCAATATATTTACAGAGTTGTATAACCCTCACCATCATTTACTTTTTGAAGACTTCTGTCACAGTGAAAGCCACCTTGTGCTCATTAACAGTCACCCTCTGTGATCCCCAGCCCAGCTCCAGGCTGCCACTGACCTGCTTTCTACATCTATAGACTCCTCTACATCTATAGACTCCTCTACATCTATAGACTCCTGGATGTATTGTATGAACAGAATCGTATGACACATGGTCTTTGGTGAATGGCTTACTTAACTTACTGTAAAGCTTTTGAGGTTCGCCCATCCCATAGCATGCACTGGCATATCATTCCCTTTAGTTGCTGTATACCATTCCATTACATGGTCAAAAAAATCCGTAGTGAACTATTTTACCTTCTCTTTTGTACTAAGCCTTCAAAGCTATGGTGCATTTCACACTCACAGCACATCTGACCTGGCAGCTGCTTCCCGAGGGCTCTACAGCAAGTGCAGCTCCTGGATCTGGCACTGGGCAGCCCAGGTCTAGTCTTTCTCTATGGAGGCACTGAATAATAGCCTCGGAAGGATACTTCCTTTCCCAAGGTCATCGGAGGTCAGTCGATGGTCACATCTGTGCTTCAGCCTGAGTTCTTTGGCCCATCCTATGGCTTCCTCCTCCCCCACACTGTAGGCCACAGAAAGAGGATAAAAATGAAAATCCAGCTGGGCAGGGTATCCCATGCCTGTAATTCCAGCATTCAGGGGGCTGAGGCAGGAGGATCGCCGCAAGTTCAAAGCCAGCCTGAGTTGTACAGTGAAACCCTATTTCAAAAAAACCAAAAGAAAATAAAAGATGAAAACCCACCCAATTAATCAGTAACCCATGGGAGACCACTCTTCTCCACCAATAGCACTCTCAGTTTTATTGGGCATCATTCTGTCTTCCACTAGGGCACAGCCACCATCACCCTAAAGAAAGCACCTATCCACCTGACGGACAGCTTGCTCCCAGCACTCACCATGCAGACAGGAAGCAGAGGTTAAACTGATGGTCACCCTGGCTAAGTCAAGCTACCCCTCCAGGCTCCTTGGCAGAGTGTCCACACACAGTTACCTTGTGTTAGAGGGTACTCATGGAGGTAAGAGCAGGCACACCTGCAGGGGGGCAGCAGAGTAATGACAGTCATGAAGCTCCATCCTTAGGAAGCATCATCCAGTGAATCAAAGGTATCACTGCCTCCAGGAAAGGGCAGCCTCCCCCTTTCTTCTGCACAGCATGAGAATAACTGGTTAAGCGTAGCTGTAGTTCTCTAAACCCCACATGGGAAGTATTATTGTCATCTACATTTAAAGTGAAACAAAGCACGTCACAGAGAGGTCAAGTTCAGTGCTACCTTGGTTCAGAACTTAATGCTCTCCATGATTCTAGTCGCAAACCAAACTGGACAAGAACTGAATCAAATCCAATGCTTAGGTTCAATATTGTCCTTATGGGGAAATGGGATTTGGTTCTCATTCAGTTCGGCTTGTGACCAGAATCGTGGAAAGAACTCAGTTTGTAAACCGAGGGGCCATGGCAACTTCTCCAGGCCACAAAGCCCAGCAGGAACACAGCCAGCACTGACCCCAGGGCAGCCAGCCCTGGGGTTCAGGTTCCTGACCACCAAGCTGCCCTTGAGGGGTGGGGAGCCCCTCCTGGGGAGCCCCAGGACCCCCGTCCTTCACTACGAAATTCACTCCTCCCTGATGGAACCAAAGCACCTCCCAGAGCACACAAGAGTCCTTTAGAATCTCATCTTCCAGCTCCAGGGACCATTCGTGGCCACCCTGACTAGAATCATGAGTCAGAAACTCAAGGAAACCCCATTCCCTCCTTTGACTCCTGAGTTATTATTACTTGTCATCACGCTTGTTATACAAGCCACAAGAGTCTGGACTTATTAAACTAGAAGAAGAGCTGCTGAGTTTGTCATGAGGCATGACAGACTCATGATGCTGGTGTTCACCACTTTTGTCCTGAAAGCCATGACCCCAACCTTCTGCCTAAAGTCCTTTCTGGGGAACCTCAGCCCAAGGCAGCAGACAGCACGGTGAACATGGGTGAGTGGTGCCCCACAAGGCTTCTCTCTGCCTCTGCATCAGCTCCCTGAGGACAAAAGGTGTCCAGGACCTGTGCAAGAGCCCCTGGAGCACCCAGGTGACAATGGCACCGCGGCAGCCAGGCTGGTGCTGCACCAGGAGTGGCTGAACGCTAGGCAGTTTGGTGACTACTGCCTCACAGGAGGACACTGCGATGTCCAGCTGGAGATGGTTATGGGCTGTGCAAGTCTTGTGTTGAACCAGGAAGCTTTCCCACTCCACCTCGGTTCCCACAATGCCCCACGCCTCTCGACAGCATCTGGTCCAGACATGGCCGGGTACACTGGACAGGCACAGGGCACAGTCCCCCCTTGCTGGCGGAGCAGCAGCTCACTATAGCTAACCTGCGCAGGCCACACTGGGAGTTGCAGCCACCTCCTCTTCTGTGGCACCTCTGCATTCCAGCCCCATTCCCGTTCAGATCGCAAATGGCAGATTCTGTGCTTCTCTCTCACATGAATGCCTCATTTTCCCCTCCTCCTGGAGACCTGGCCCCTTCATCCGTACCTCCTGACCCTTTTCCTGTCAGAGTGGCTTGGGTCCCTTGTAGGTCCACAGTAAGAAGACTCAGCAAGAGGACAGGAGGACTGCCCTGGTCTCAGAAGGTCCCAGAAGGGGTGTCGCCATGATTCCACAAGCGCGGAGGCAGGCGACTCTAAGTTATCAGCTGTGAAACAGAGACCTGACAGCCAGGCTCCATGGAAACCCAGACGCCCTGTCCTGACCACTCAGAGGGGCGGCAGGCTGCACAACAGTGATCCTGGCAAGGGATTCACCAGCTTATGCCACACAGGCCCCCCTGGTGTCCAGCACAATTGTGAGCCTCTCCTGACGTGAGAAAGCTCCAGAAACAGTTGACCCCTGAAGCCAAGTGTGGCAGGTCACTGACACTCAACATGCTGGGTCATGGGTTGATATTTCAGGAACGTGCCCTGTGCCCTGGACCCCACGTCTCCAGGGAGTGCAGCCTTAGACCTGGCCCCTCCTCCACTTACCCCTATAAACAGGAACAGATAAGTCCCGGGCCACAGAGCCAATGCCTGAGACCAGCTACACATGACACTGTCCCATCTGCAGCCTGCAAGGACAGGACGGGCAGTGCCTTGCCCAACCTTGTGGGAAGCCCAAGTGTCCAGGAAGTGCTCCTCATGTTACCCCATGACCTTGCTTCACTCCACGAGGCAGTGGCATTGCGTAACTGTAGAAATCTCAGTGTACCCATGGCACCTGCTCAAGCTGGGGAAATCAAATGCCACTGCTTTTGCCTTTAAGATGTGGCACAAAGTGTGAGTGACCTTCCCCACAGGGGAGGCTCCATGGGACTATCCAAAGTCTATCATAAAATAGTGACTGGATAAATCCTGGAGCCGTCATCTGCCTACTTTAAGAGTTCAATGAGATGGAGTCACACAAAAGAAGGCACCAACTGTAAGGGACTTCTAGAAAATGTACCCCTGTTCCCAGTGTGGGCATTTTTTAAGCAAAGGAAAAGACATAGGAAGGGGAAAGAGAACAGCTTTGAGTGTCTGCTTCTTGGAAAAGATGAAACCGAGCCACTCTGTCAGCTAGCTGATTTCAACAGATGACAGCGATGATTAAAATCAGTGATCTGGGTTAATTAGCGCCATTACCACAAGTGTATCGTAACCCTGTCATCACCACAGCGTTTCCTTCTTGCTTCAAACTTTGCTGGGCAACCCCCCACGAGAACCTCTCCAGTGCAAAGGTCATCTGAGTGCACCTTGCCGCCTAACTGCCCTTCTGCAGTGGAAAAACTATTTGGCTCCATTTCAAAAGCAGTTAATTTTGGCCCCAACACCTCCTTTGTCTTCACTCCATGGATGTCTGGAACAACATCTGCCCTGGCTAACATGGCCCGCTGGGTCCAGAGAAACAAGGCTCACCCAACATGGTCAGAAAAGAGAACACAGAATTTATTAGGAGCTGCCCACAGCACTCTCCATTGTCTTTGTTAGAATCAACCTCTACCGCACATTTCCAACCCATTATCACCCAGAACAGAGCCCAGCCACAGAGCAGGGCCACAGGGTGCACAGGGTCTGGGCCAGGCAGATCTGGGTAATCTTCTAAAGCAATGAAAGCGGGCTCTGTGAACTCTCCCCACCAACTGGGAAAGTCACTCCCAGAGCCAGGTGCAGAGGACAGACTCAGGCTCCAGTGGACACCCTCAGCTCAGAGTCCTGTCCCCAGCTTCCCCACTGCAGGCCTGCATCTCCCAGCTTTCCCCAAGGGCCATCCCCAGCATCTGTGCAATGGACAAGCACAGACATGAATGGTTTCATCTGCAGTAGGGGCCGGAAGGACGCAAGCCCAGCTGCAGGGGAACAAATCTGCTGGATGAAGACCCTGTTTCTAGGCTCCCCATGTGGGGTGGTGCACACCTGCTCCAGTGTCAGCCCCCCAGGACCGAGTACAGCTAAGCCCCGCGGCACTGTGCTCAGGAGTGCACCTTTGACTCAACAGCAACAGTTAATGTTGGCTGTCAGGGTTCATCAGTGCCTGTCCCCACTCACGCCATTTCTCTCACTCCCTCTGTTTGCTTCCTGGGTCACTTCCCTGCACCCAAGTCCTTGTCTAGGTGTCTGATTTAGGGAAACCCAAACAAGAAACTCACTAACCAGACACCATTTCAATGTGTAAGTTATTGTTTCTTCTTCCCTGTGTGAGACCCATTCTGTGGGGTGCACCTTTAGTTTCTCTAAGCATCCCCAATACAGAAATAATAGGTACAGGAAGGTGCCAAGAGGTGAGGGGACATCGCCAATGGTATGACAAGGAGTGGCCAATGGCAGCTGTCAGTGACTCCCTGTGCTAGTCCTCCCCACGGTCTCACTGTCCAGCCACCCTGGGCTTTCATTCAGGGCGCAAGGTGGGCTTTCTAATGTGAGAATTCGACGTCTTCACAGGCTGCAGGATGTTACAAGGTGGGTGGCACCACACAGGCTCCCAGTTAGTGATGTGTGTAACCAGGAGAACAGTGGCCAGCACACAAGGCAGCTACAATCACTTCTGCAGGGGCGCTCGGAAGGATCTGGGGGCCAGACAAACCACGAAACTAAAATTCTATTCTGACAACACGTGCTGGACGTGAGATCCTTGGCACCTTAACTTTCTGTTTGGGCTTCATTTCCTTAGCAGTCTAAGTGCAGATAATGGTTCCCAACCTGCACGGCTGTTCCAGGGCCGGTGCAGGATGATGTCTGAGGATTCCTGGCTCCATAGATGTTTGGTTCCCTTCGCATTGGGAGCCAGAGAGAGCTCTCAGAAGTATTTTAGATTTCTTAAGCAAACACGCTCTTTGCCAAAACTATTCAATCTATTTAATGGCAAAGACTCTCAAAAGGATTTCTTAAAACTGTCTTTAAAGCTCTAGGATCACAAACCTCTCTCTTCTTCTGGCCACACCTCTCTTCTGGTTAAAGTAGTTTTTCAGTGGAATTTAACCTTGCAGGCAAAAAGACGTTTGAGTCTAAATCAACGATAACACACCCCGCAGAGCATGGTAGCCATCCTTCCCAGGCCGATTTAGAGCCCTGAAGACATAAGATGCTGAGAATGGGACTGGCTTTGAGGGAACACACTTTGAATAATTAACCAGAAACCAGGCGAGCTTCAGTGCTGTCCATTAGTTGATTGCTCTGTTTAGACACTTGGCAGGCCCAGCAGGGGGCTGCATGCCCCTCCAGGGACCCGATGCTGCTGATAGATAGGGCAACCCAGCAACCAAGACAGTGGGGACTCTCGAGAGTGGGAAGGAGCTGTAAAGCCTTGTGCAAACGGTATAAGCAGTGGTTTGGAAAATATGCTGGGAACTCAGTTGCCAAAAACCAAAAATGAGAGCAATTTCAGGCACTTTCAGTTGCCAGGAAACTTGCCAGAGCCTACCACTGAGCCCAGGCCAGAGCAGAGACTGGGTGCACAGCTGTCAAATGACTTAATGACCAGCGCCCCCCAAACACACTGCACATTAACTGCACTTGCTAAATCATGCAAATAACACTGCACCTGGATCAGGGAGCCCCAGTGGGCCCCTACCACAGTTATTCAGCCCACCAACGAAACAGTGAGTGGTGAAGGTGTGTCTCCCGCTGTGTTTCAGCCACACTATGTAAGATGGACAAGAAGCAGAAAGGGACCAAGAAGAGGAAAGCAAAGACAGGAAAAGTCATGCAACCGGAAGTGAGATGCAACCACAACTGAAGTGGAAGAAACAGCCAGTGGTGGGAAGATGGACAGGACCGTAATTCCTAAGGCCCCAGATCTGCAGCCACAGAAACTGTGGAGGGAAAGTCATTGACACGAATGAAGAAAGCAGTCATGAGGAAAAAATAATGATGTCCCAGAGAGACTGTTAGGAGTATCAAAGCACAAAACATAAATGAACAAAGCAGTATGACAACAGCTAAAGCTTCGGAAAGAACACATGCTACAGGTGTGAACTACTGTGGGTGAAGAGGGTTTTTTTTTAAAAACAGACATAAAAAAAGACTTTGATTCTCAATATTCCCAATGTTCTAAAGTAAGTGTATGAGCTAAATACTAGTCATTATTTTCCATTTTATTATAGACCTATAACCAATAGTAAGACAAGTATTTAATGACTTGACCAAAAAATGTTCAAGTTCACAAAAACCACTGCGAAGACCACTGTACCGGTTTCAGCATGTATGGTCCATTTTTAAGACTACATACATCGTGGGATCACTGGGGAGAGGGGTGCTGAGCACCAGAACTGATGTTTTGCAAGAGGAGAGGCCCATAGGACGACAAACAGCAAAACTCTGCTTGGAGGTTGGTTCTGATTTCTGGCTCCAATAAATCAGCCAAATGCCAGCAGTACAACAGTGCGGTCAATTTTTTCCAAGCTGTTTTCCCCGTCTCAGTTTCTGGGATTGTGCCATGCTCTGAACAAAAATGCAGTGGCAAATAAGAAGCAGAAGCATCCGGGGTCGGTTTTATAAACCTCCACTGTACGCCGAGACATCCTTTGAGGGATGGGAGCTTCTCGCCTGCTCTCCGCCAACTAAGGAGCAGGACACACCAGCCCTACTGACAAAGGACAAAAGGACACCGACCAGGTGGACATAAGGCACTAACACTGAACCCCAAAATTTCACACAGCAGACCTCGACCCTGCTGTCCTATAGGAGCAAAATGTCTGTAGAGGCAACCCTCACCTGGAGCTTTAAATCGCCTGCCTGTCACATTTTACATCTTTTCTAAAAGACACTGTGCTGACTTCCTTGACCTGAAATGGGGCATTAATGAGTAAAAAGAAAGCGTGAGACTGTATCAACCTCACCGGTTACAGTAAGCGCACAAATTCAGAACATTCCAACATCGTGAACATAGTGCATAAACCATCCACATCTTTAGTATAAAGATTTAAAAAAACAAGCAAAAAATAATAACTACATTAATATGTGAACAGACAGGCAGTACAGAAGGATATAAAATAAGACATCAGAAAATTTAAATGTGGGGAGGAACAGGCTGCAAGTGTAGAGCTTTTATTTGTGTATAAAAACTTTCTCTCAAAAATAACTGTAGTAATTTTAAGTGACCCAATATATAAAAATTATCATTATATGTACGCAATATAAAATATATTGTCTTCGAAGTCAGATGGGTAGTTCACACTCGGCCCCAGTGCGCAGGTCACTCCCCCGAGGGATGCTGGGCCAGGCCTGGTGACCACGAAGCACGGCAAGCGGCTCCCGCTGCTGCCAGGAACGGAACCTTCAGTGGCTCTGAGCCCTGTATTTTTAGCCACAAAATTATTACCTTAGGATTATACCCTTCCCTCCTCAAGAGCGTTCTGAGAAAGTCACAGATCACTACAAAGTGCTGAAGACATTTCGGAAATTGGATTTAGATTTTCCTTTGCCCTTTCATTTTCTTCCAGTCAAAACAATATTGACCAAAGGAGGAAGCCAGCGCTGTGGTGAGGGAGGACAGGCAGAGAGGCACCTGGAGCCTTGCTCGAGGGCTGTGACAATGGCAACAGCCCCCGAGGGACACAGTCACCCCAACATGAGCCCTGCTTTCTAAACAGCTTGGAGCCCTCCACTGACAGGTGACTGGCAAGTACTGCTTAATGTATCCCTATCTGGAAGAACTGCCTTATCAGTTTTCATCATCCGTTGCATATTCTCTTTTTTACTGAGAAAATCATGTATAAATATAAATGTATTAATGTTGAGATGTTTTCATTTTCAGTTTTTCTTGACTATTACAGTGACTACAACCTCAGATAAAATACAGACTAGAAAGCATACTAATGGTCATTCTTACCTATTTCTGATATAAAGGAAATGCCTTTTATGTTTAATTAATAATCATATTTATCTTCAGGTTTGGATAAATATTCCTTATGAGCCTTGCTTGGCAGAGAAAAAAGTAAAAGTAAAAACATAGACAAACATACAGATGGAGAGAGAGAAAGAAATAGATTTGAACTTTTAAAATGTTTTTCTGTGTCTACTGAAATCGCTGTTTCTTCTTTGAACCTGTTCATGAGATATATTATATCAGTAAATTTTTTTTAAATGTTACTCTCTGAGTTTGAATTGTGTTTCTTTTTGTTGTATTCCTAATACAGGGTAAAGGCTAGATGCCAGACATGCACATGTTCCCCAGAGTCAAAGAATGAACTCTAAGGAATAACAGAGGTCAAGAGCTGGAAAATGTACTGAAGGAAAGGCATGATGAATAAGAACAGCTCGTGAGAGAGGAGAGGTTCCAAATGGGTTGCCCTATATCAGTAAATCTAAATAAACATTTTAAATTACTGAATGAGATTTTTAGTATTACACACTCCCTTACATGTTCAGTGTCCTCTTCAGTCATGCTGTTAATTTGTACCTTTCTAGAAAACTGTCAGTTTTAACTGGATTTCCTAATGTATTAGCAAAGACTACTCTTTCTAATCTCTGCTATACCTATGTCTGTAGATCTTCTTTTCTTGCCTTGGATTATGCATTTTTGCTGAATATGGTTATGTATTTTATTGTTCTTTAGGAATAACTAAATTTAGTGTTGACATTTCTACTGATTGTATGTGCTTTCTGTTTCACTCTAATATCTCTTATTCCCTTTCTTCTCATTGCTCTGGATTTCATTCTTTCCTCTAACTTCTTACAACAAACAGTTCCCTCCTTTCCTATTCCTTTATTGTTGATATGATACAGTCATGTGCCACATAACATTTCAGGCTACAAGGGACTTGGCACACAGGGACAGTCCTGGGAGGCTCCAATATAGCCAGAATCTCCTATTGCTCAGTGACATCCTCACTAGGAAAGCACAGCACAAAGCGTCACTCGTCTGCTGTCACAATGAAGACACAAATAGATTTACACGCTGGCAACCAGGCAAGCACTCCCATCACACACTTCTTCGTGACCATGCACCACCATAGCTGGTACACACATGTTGTGCTATACTTTCATTACTGCTTTAGAGGGTAGGCTTTCTAGTTACTTTAAAAATAAAAATGGTTAACTGTAAGACAGCCTTAGGCAGCGCCCTCTGGAGGATGCCAGAGGCACTGGTGTTGCAGGGGCAATGGCTCCACTATGACCTTGCATGGGAGACCTTCCAGTGTCACAAGGCGAAAAGAGGGCAGTAGTGACACAGATGGTCCCAACACCATGTGAGGCAAGGCCAGTGTCGGTGCTCGCATTTTTGTCTGCAACAGAAACACTTCAAAAGTTAAAAACAAAAATTAATTTAAAAAGTTCATGGAATAAAAATCTAAAAGTATTTTTGTACAGATGTACAGTGTTTGCATTTCAAGCCAAGTGTTATTCTGAGTCTGTTTTTTAAAATTAGAAAATTTGTAAAATAAGTTACAGTAAGGTCAGGTTAATTAATTACCAAAAGAAGAAAAGCTTTTTGGAAATTCAGTGTCACCTCGCCATGCAGTTGATGAAGTCTGCCGAGTGTGCCATGTTCCGTGTCCACAACCTGCTGGCTCAGTGGCTCAGGGTGACTTCCAGTCCTGAAAGGCCACCCAGGGTCTGTGCTGCCCAAACAGGCACATGGCTGTTAGCTCTGATTTTCACTGTGCCTTTTCTATGCTCAGATACACAAGTACCATGGTGTCACCCTTGCCTAGAGCACTCAGCACAGCTCCATGCCGCACACACCACGTAGGTGCATAGTAAGCCACAGTATCTCAGTGGGAGTGCCTACCGGATGATGTCCCACCATGATGAAATCACCTGAAAACTCACTTCTCAGAATGAGTGCTCATTATTGAGCGATGCATGACTGTTCGGTAAAGGGTCACACAACGGAACATCTGCATGCAACATAAGGCTATAAGTGCCTCTGTGGTCAATCAACTCAGTTGGTGCGACACTGATTCATTCAATGACTTTTTTGAAACTTTATGGCCAAGCACAAGATGAATTCTTTACATATATTTATTCATTCATTTACTTCATTCGTTTACTCATTCGTTCATTCATTCAGTTTTGCAACTGAATGCAGTTTTGCAGTTTTCCCCCTTATTCTGGGGAAGCACTCTACTAATAAGCTCCATCCCTGATCCTTTTTATTTTAAAATGAGGTCTCACTCTGTTACCCAAGCTGGCCCCAAACCAGCAATCCTCTTGTCTCCTAAGAAGTTGGGATTACAGGTACCTACCATAGCACCAGGCAAGTGAATTCTTACATATGTTCTACTTCTATATATTTTGAAAAATACATATATTGTGAGTTATTGACAGTAAGATGCAATACACACCCATCAAATCAAAACTTTGTTCAAATCTTCTATGTCCTGAATGGAATTTTTATTATTTAATTTACAAAAAAGTGTTACAACTTAAAATATCTCAGTAGCATTATAAACTTTTTTCTTCAGTTTCTTCATAGTTGTATTGACATCTCTCAATATCATTATATAAAGTTATTTTTTTCAGTTTCTTTATACTATCCTTTCTCTGCTTTTGCTTTGTGTTGAGACTGATATTAAGTGATCCAGAGTTTTAAACTGCCACAGTAAACTACAACCATCACTATTAAATACTCATTCTCTATCTCACCTATTTTTTGTTACACTTACAACTATTTTATTGGGTAGTAATATCCAATCCAACCCACTGGTGCATTTTTGTTGGTGCTTGCCTAAAACATCTATCTCCTTTTTTTAAACTTTTATTCTTTTTGTACTTTCATGTTGTACATATATCTACCCCTTGAAATAGCAGAGAAAGATGAAACCTGTCTTTTATAATCCAGCTTGGTTGTAAGAAATTTAGTCCATTTACAGTTTTTATATTCATCTATTTGAATTTTATTCATCTCATCTCATTTTTTATCTTTTCTTTACCCTGCTTTTTCTCTTCCTCTGGTTCTTCTTATTCCTTTCTCTGTTCTTTGGACTGTCTGGGCTCTAGATTCCAATTCTTTCCTCTTTTGGTTTGGAAAGTGAATTCTCCATTCTCATTATTTTAGTAATTCCTTTTTCAGTTTTAACAAACACATTTCACTTAATAAAATTACATTTTACGTAACAGTTGGCCATCAACTCTTTCCCCTGAAAATACAAAGGCTTACAACGTTTTGTTCTGATCACTTGAAGTGATCACACTTATAGTTGTTACTGCTTTACAATTGAATTTAAAGTGGTTAAAAACATGTATTTCTATATATGTACATAGATAAATATATCAAGTTCTTTAGAATTTCTTAAGAATTTCAGAGAGAATGTCAATGTTTCTTGTAGGAACCCCAGGTGATGACTTGTATGGACACATTTTGTGTTGATTTTTAGGACACTGAAAGTAGCATGAGGAAGAAAACAACTTGGGCCAAATTCATGATAAGATGTTTTGGAGAGGATTCCCCCAGATCCAAGGGACAAACTTCCTAGCATTTACTTTTGTGAGAAGTAGATTTGCTGTATGTTCCCGCATTTACCAACCAAACTAATCAATTAATTTCTTGGCCAACCAATTTACACTTGGGGCCTTGACATCTGTCCTCGAGTAGTCACAGAAAGATACATCTCTTATTTATTCAGATGGCAAACGCCAACCAGGAAAGTGAAGCAGTCAGTGCCAGTATGTTCCTCGGGTATTCCTCTTTCTCCTTATTTATATTAGTTCCTAATTCCTTGTAAATTCATCTCTGCTATGATATTATCTAGCATTTCCTGTAGCACAGTGACCTTCAGGAAAGGCGTATCTGCTCATGTCTTCTGCTCTTTGGCTTAAAACCCTCAAAGACCCCTGTTAGCCCTGAGGACAGACGCCTGACATACTGCAACTCAGCAGCCTGTCCTTCTGTCCCTCCTTGCTCCCCCCAGCACACAGTCTTCCACCTTTGTGGACACCAAGTCTTCGGCCACACTACAGACTTGGCCAAGACCTGGGTCCTCACCTGTGAACGGTGTCCCTACACCCCTAACTTCACACACAAGTGTTTCTCCTATTCATTCCCCAGGCCCACACAGCAATCCTTTTTCCAGAGAAGTCCTACTTGACCCTCCAGGGTGATTTAGGGCTCCTGGCTGTGAGCTCTCAGGCCACGCTCCTCCCAGCACACATTTTTGACTGGGATTTACACATGCAGGGGTGCAAGTGTCTTCTCAGGACTGTCTCTACTCTGGCAGCTGGGTCAGCGTCCGAGTCAAGTTCTTCATCCACAAGGTACTAAATGAATCCTGACTGAATTCAGATGCTGCCAAAGGGACAAAGGTCAAGTGTGTCCATGGAATGAAAGCAAAGATCAGACAGGACTGTGGGGAGCAAAGGTCAAGTGTGTCCATGGAATGAAAGCAAAGATCAGACAGGACTGTGGGGAGCAAAGGTCAAGTGTGTCCATGGAATGAAAGCAAAGATCAGACAGGACTGTGGGGAGCAAAGGTCAAGTGTGTCCATGGAATGAAAGCAAAGATCAGACAGGACTGTGGGGAGCAGCTGATGCTGGAGATGGATCACTGGTGCAGGGCTAGAGCAAGGCCAGTCCCAAGAACAAGAGGTGCCTGAGGTGAGGCAAAAGAGCAAGTTGTTAGGCAGAAGGGTTTCACCTGACATGAACCCGCCAAGTGTATAAATAAACGCACTGCAGTCGTTGGGTGGCTTCTTTTCTCCACCAAAACAGAGGGCTCCACCTGAAAGCTTTCTGCATTTTCACTCTTGCCTTCAGGTCTTCATGGTCCTCCTCTAGCAGTTTTTGAGAGGATACTGAGAAGAATGGACTGACAGTGCTTACTAGATACAGTGTAGTATGTCTCAAAAGGAGGCACATTTCACCACGGAAAGGTGATTACTCACGTTCTAGCCATACTGCATGTGAAGTGTAAGAACAGCCAGCTACGAAAGTCCAGCAGTGTTTGGAAATGCTGGCCATGTGCCTGGGGCCTGAGGAAAGATCACTGTCCTATGGACCGAGGTGGCAGAGAGTCCCAGAGGAGGAGCTGGGGTGGGGAGGCTGTGGGATTCAGGGCCACAGAGCAAAGGGCCGCATCGCAGGGGTCAGTGGGAGAGGGCCAGAGAAAGAAAGGACAGTGCTGGTGATAAGAACCAGGGAGTATGGAGGGTTGAGGAAGGGAAAGAAAGGTGGGGTTGTGGGGGGGGGGTGTCTAGAATCACAGGCTGCACAAGGACCAAGAAAAATCATTTCACGATGAACCAGAGGAGTGAGTCCAGGAAGTCCTGCATGAATTCCCAAGTCCTTTTAGTGCTCATGGTAACTCTACATTCTTTCAGAATAAACTCCAGAAAGAAAGACAAGATAGGCACAACCAGGACTTGGAGTCTTTTCGAACTCTGAAAAATGTCAGCTTTGCTTAAATTAAGCAAAATTTCTAAAATGCTCTAAAATTTCTAAGAGATTAAAAAATAGCACATGAAGAAATTACCAATCATTTTCCAGCAATTGTGTTCTAGCACTATTCAGAGGTTTCTGAACATGTCCTTTTTCCATACGTCCCATTGCCCACCCCACAATGGCTGTGTTCTAGAATGTTTTGTGTTGTGTGTGTCACTTCATTTCTGGCTCACAGATTCACTATTCCAACGTCATTTATATCATTCTTCTATTTAACTTATAAATTAAATACCTGTACTTATAAATCATATTTCCTATTCCTTCATATAGGTCTTGGGAAAAGACAAGGAAAGTTCTCCAATGCTTCTCCAAAACCATTATTCATGTTATTTGAAGAGTAAGAGCTCCATTGTAATATCATAGAAATAGATGCAAAACAATTCAAAATGAAAAATTTGTTATTGTCACTTCCATAATAAAAAGGAGACAGAAAGGCCCTTTCTGAGCAAATTGAATGCTTAAAATTTTACTAAGAACAGACAATATGTTGTACTTTGAAAGAAAATCACACATTTTTTACAGCACACATTTCTAGATTGTCTAACTTTTTGTTGCCCTTCAGCTCTTCTACAACTCTGTAAATTGATAGTGATACAAAATAATTACCTATACATGCAAATTTTGTGGAGCAGATTCCATTAACTTCTCCCTCCAACTGTGAGAGAAGAGGATTCTGCCTCTATTTGTACAGTCATCTGAATATTCCTTATCTACAAATGTGTCTGGTTTGGGGGTTGTCCTTTGACATATGTGTAACACCTTACCAGCTTCCTCATTCATAATGACCTAAACAAAATCACCAGCACAACTATATTTTGTAACTGTTGCAGGGTTGTGGTTTACCATTTCTGAAAATTATTATTTATCAAGATGCAAGGGAACCTGTCCTGTGAATTCAGAAAGACAACTGACAAGCACTGGCACTGTTCAGGATGTCACCACGTATAGAAAATGCTGGCTGCAATTCCGCTGTTTCTGGTACCATTCTGGGTAAAGACTAAAGTCATTTCAGAGCCCAAGCTGCATCATCAAACTCCAATCTATATGGGGCATCTCCAACCCAGGGCCTTCCTTCCCACCGCACCTGTCTGCTGGCTTCAGGAGCGAGTGAGTAAATGGGTGAATAAAGCAGAAACCTGGACAAAAACTGGGGTTTTCATTTCTTCCCCTGGGGCCCGCACAGAGATGCCAACACCCCTCCCTCCGGGTTGGAAATCAATCTTCCTCCTGGATCTGGACTCCAGTATACCACACACAACCCTGCACTTCACTTCCTCCACCTTCTGTGGGAAAACTTTTGGGTTATTATTCTCAAAACCCAGAACTTGCTCGTGGGGTGGGACGGTACAGTGAGGCTCTGTGGCTGGGAATCTGAGAGCTTCGGGAGCCAGAGGCACGCTGAAGCCCACGGCTTCCTCCAAAGACAGGCCTGGGGACCAGGCAGGTGTAACCGGGTCAAAGGGAGCCATTCAGTCTCCAGAATGGCTGTTGTCGCGGGATCAAGTTCACTTATTATTCAGCATTTCCACAGCCCTTCACATCCATTTCTCAGCACCTTTTTCCAGAGATACAAAGGGCAGTCATTTATTTGGTGGTAAAATGATCCACTGTCTCAGGAGGTTGATTCACTATTCATGACTGCCCTCGAGGTGGGGGTGCCACGTGTGCCAAAGCTCTGACGTGGATTCAGACCTTCCAGCATGGAAGATCTCCCATTCACCCAAGAAGGCACAGAAACCCTAAAAACCCCACCATCGTCCACAAGCACTGCTGACACAGACTTACTGAATTGCCGATTGGAAGTCACTCTTATCTACCCATCACACTGGCGTGGGAAACGCCCACAGCCCACTCAGTAATAAGCACTTCTCCATCTTCCAGGATCCAGGCCTGAAATCCTGCAAATGGAACTCAGGGCTCCCTTTGCTGAAAGTCTGACTCTTCACCTGCACCTGAAGATGCACAGCCTCTGTGTCCTGATCCACGCCCACCCCAGCCTGCATGAGACCAGTATGAGCTTCCCACGGACAGCCCAGCTCAACACCGGAGCAATGGAGAGACAGAGTGGCCAGAAGAGGGCTCAGGACATCTTGAGAACCTGACAAACCCTGGTGTCTCAGAGCATGCAGGCTGAGTGGGAATACGCAGCGGTGCAGAGATGCCATCAAACACTAGTCTGCCACAGGATTCACAAAAGGACTCCTCCCCAGACAGGTGGGCTCCTGGCCCTGCACCACCCACACAGTGCGGAGCCCTTGGACAGAGGTAGCCTGCTCTCCCCATGCCAACTATGAGCCAAACAGGGCCACCAACCCATCCTAATGGCCTGTTTCAAAGAGCTGTCCACAGCAAGCCTATTCACAAGGACAGAACTGGAAAGGCAGATGCCTGCAGCAGGCTGGGCCATAAAGGACTGTCCAGACACCAGCCCCCTGACGGAAGCCACCCCCATATCCAGAGAAGCAGCCTCACCTGACAGGCACACACATCCCTCTGCCCGTGCCAGGGGCTGAGGAGTGGCAGACCCAGATTTACAAAAGCTACACCTCTGTCCCCAAGACAGGACCACGTCTAATGTCACTGTGCCCTGGAGCTCCCAGTGGGATCAGCTAGACCAACAGGAAAGAAGACACCTCCAGGTTCGGGTCCATCCTGGCCTCGTCTGGTTCCTCTCTCAATAGCTCAGCTGCCCAAGAATCAGGTTATCAGCCACATACAGAGGATTCCTCTTCGGGGAGCACACAGTTCCTCTCCCACTTGTGAACACCTTCACAAGGGACCTGGGCTTACAGGGGACCCATCCTGGCTTCCCTGAAATACACATAGCTTGTCCACCCTGTTTTACAGTCCCTGATACTGTCCCAGTAACATAGGACTGAGAATCTGCTGAAAAAGAAGCCTGGTTTTACAATATAAATGCTCATTTCAGAGTCATGTCTGCTAGTGAATGGACAACATGGTACAGAGGGGCTGCAGATGACTTCAGTGTAACAAGAGCCTCAGACCTGCTCCAGCTCAGGCAGCGAGGGCTCTCAGACACGCCAAGCCTCTGCTTTGGGTTGGGATCACAGATGCTCAGTGACCACATCAGTTTTTGCCAGGTGAATACAACTCCAACCAGTAGTTATGTTGGTCCATGTTGAGTTTCCAGGGAAAAGGAAAAGATGAATACTTCGTTAATGTGGCTTTATTGGTTTAGGGAATCTTCTGAGACACTGGATGCTTGGAAGACACTAACAGAAGGGGAAGTGAGAAGCCACCCTTCTCACATGGTGTTAAGTGACCATCTCTGTTAGGCCCTTAGGATTGGAGGCATCCAGAGAGAAGATGGAGGAGATGCAAGTCAGCCCCACATCACACCAACAATCAAGACCCAGCGCAGTCCAAGGAGCACCTGGAGTGCCAGGCCCTGTGCTGTGTAGTGGTCAAAGACAGGGGCATGTCCCTGGCCCAAAGTAGAAAGAGCCACTGGTGGGGACAAAGAGCCTTCCAAGCCACTTTGCTCACTTGCCTCTGCCCAATCAAGTGGGTGTGCTCCCAGGACAACCCTTTGTGTCCAGGTGGCCTCCCCACCAGCATCTTCACAGTCATCAAGAGAGAGCCACAGAGCTCCTCAGGCCAGCAGCCGAGTGTCCCTGGCGTGGCTGGGAGCCAGGACTCTGCAGACGTTTGGACATGGACACTGAGGACACAGTCTGCATGGGTACACCTCCACAAGCAGAGATTATCCCCCTAACAGGCTGCGGCCACCACCACATGTTTTGAGAAGGATGCAGGGAGCAGTCAGATGGACAGGACAAGATGGGCTTCCAGATCTTTCCCCTTCGCTCCATGTCATGTGATATCTGATTCCCAGACCTGTGACCCACCAGATGGAGTGAAGCAACACGGCAGGGCTGGTGCACTGACTGAGTCAATGCCTGGCACACCAAGCCTGCTGCAAATGCTCAGGCTTCTCTGCCACCCTGGACAGAGAACAGAGGTGAAGGGTTAACCACCCAAGGGGCACCGTCCTCCGGTGGGTTGACCAATGGCCCAAGAAATGTCTTCCTCTACAGCAGCACCTTCTCTCTCCTGTGTGCAGCCTATTTGGGGTGAGCCCTAAGCCCCATCTCAAAGCCCCCATGGTGACAGGAGCTCTTGGGCCCAGCAGAGGTCCATGGCAGGATCCACAGTCCTGGGGGGCAGCAGCTAGAAAGGTAACGCGATACCCAGGAGACACCCTGACCTGTTCTTTCTGTCTGCCGCTGCCCATACTGCTTAGCACAGGCTTAGCACTTTTCCTAAGAGCACAGAGAGGAGTCAGCATTTAGCAGTGGCCCAGACATGGTAATTTTAGAAAGACTCATTCTTAGTTTTTGTTTTTTTTTTTTCTTTTAAATAAGCTTCTCTCTGAAGAGCTCCAGAGACTGAGATCACACTTTCCTGGGTATAATTAACACTTCTCTCCACACTGTGATTTCTCCTGCCTGCCTCACTACCTTAGAAGCTGGTCCTCCTACACACAAGGGGTGTGTGTGTGTGTGTGTGTGTGTGAAGGTGAAAGGAAGTAGAGGAGGGTTGAGAGGAGGATGAGTAGGAGGATCAACAATAGTAACAATTGCTATGGTTGCTGCTCTTCAGCCTCCAGAGGGCAAGGCTGGGGCAACTAGCTGTTTCCAATCTGGTCACCTGCTTGCATGCTGCAAGACCCAACTCCAGAAAAGAATGAGAGTGGGACCCCTTGGCATCTATGCCTGCCCCTCTCCCCAAGAGGTCAGTTCTCTCCTGGCTGTGGTTTGCCCATAAGCACTTTCTACCCAACGAATTTGGACTGCCTTTCAAACCCAAGGATCTGTTTTGCTTTAAAATCCAAGTAGCACATGAAATAGAGACACCCACTTTGGAAGCTCATCTGGTAGAGTCCACTGTAGCTGAACACAGGTATCCCCTGAGCTGTGTCAGAATCATCCATGTGACCACAGAAAGACACGTGCAGAACAGCATGACTCACAGCAGACGAGCACTGGAGATCACCCAGCGTCCACCGACTCAATAGCACAGTGAATGACAATGATCATGAGCAATCTGCCACCAGGCTGGACAAATCTCACAAACAAAACATTCTGCAGAGGAAAACATCCACAGATTACCCTGAAGTAACTTACAATAACAGGTGAGACAAATCTACAAGCATACAAGGGGGAGCCATGGTCTCCCCAAGAGATGTTTGTGAATTTTCATCAAGCTATGTACAGTACTTATGCTAGGTGCACTTATAGATACAATTTTTGCAAGAAGAGTTTTAAAGAAAGTAACAAAATGAATCATGTTCTTGCTGTGATGAAGCCATCCTTGTCACTTCCTATTTGGGTCGAAAATAGAAAAGGCAGCAGGAAAATGTTACAGTGACTCCAGCGCTTGTAAAACCCACAGAAAATAAAATCAACGGAAGCAAGATGCAGGCGCAGGCTTCCGTCAGAGGCGAGGTGGAGGCAGGGGGAGAGGGTAAGGAGGAGACAGAATTAAGGGGCCCAATGAGAGTGGCACTTCTTTCCTGCCAAGTTCTCTCTCTCTCTCTCTCTCTCTCTCTCTCTCTCTCTGGCAAACTGCAACCCAAATGAATTCAGCCAGCCATTAACGTTCGTCATTCGATTATGATGCATGTGTTTGTACAAGACCAAGTGTACCTATCATTGCCTGATACCCACATTGAGGATCCTTTTGCACACCCCAGAATCTATGGATGTACAAGCCCATTATAGATAGTCTTTGCCTACAACCGATGCATTTCTTCCCATGTACCTTAAGTCATTTTTAGATTACATGTGATCATCAAATGCAACGTTGACACATAAAATAGTTGTTATTCTCTATTGTTCAGGGAACGATGACAAGAAAAAAGTCTACATATTCAATATACACACTATTTCTTCCCGAATATTTTTGATCATGTTTGGTCAAATCCACAGATACGGAATCCATGGTTTGAGATGGATGGCTGTACTGTGCAAGGAGAAAATGTAAGAGATCAGCTCTGTACCCCAAATTCCAACCTGGCCTTGCTGGCTTGCAGAAGTCCTGGAATGGCCACTTCCAGATGCTGACCTCAAGAGCAGTCTCCTGTGCCACGACAAGGACCCCTTGCCAGGCCTCCTCAGAAGGTAATGTTCACAAATCCTTTTGCAGGTGCCTTGCAGCTGGCAAAGTGGATGAAGGCAAGCAGCAGATGGCACTGTCCACCAACCCCATCCTGATCAGACCACCACTGCAGCTGCCACCCCAACCTGCTCCTGCCCACCCAGCCATAGCAGGTCTCCTGCTGTCTTCCCACCACAGAAAGAATTTTGCTTTATGTTAGAAAGGAAGATGAATGACTACCTACAGCTCCTGAAACGTGAAGGCCCTCACACTTAAAATCCAAAGAATTTTCAGAAAGAGGGACTGAGGCACTCTGGACCAACTCCCCTATTTGTGAGGACTGAGCTCACTGTATACATGTTGTGTGACAGTCATTTGTTCTCATCAGCATTTCAGGCCAAGTGTTATGCATTAACACTGCTGTTTAACTTTAATTTGCAGAATTTGGAGCTGTCTGGAGGCTACACTGCTTCTCTAACAGTTCAGGAAGAAAAGGAAGACTCTCCTGGCTCAAATATTTTTTTAAAAGCAAGCTTGCTAAACCTGCAGACACTGAGTTATCAGCCATCTAAGGTCCAGTTGCAGCTTTTTCCCCAATGGTCCACAGGATGGAGGTGTGGTCCAGTGTGGTGACCTTGGGAGATGACCTTTAAGAGATGGGACGCTAGTGAGAGGACCCTGGGTTATGGAAGACACTACCCCCAAAAGGGCTGAAGAGATGTGCATTGTTCCTAAAGGACTTGTGAGAGTGGGTTTCCGTAAGGAGTGTAAAGTCCTTCTCCACTCCCCAGGGTCCTGTCCCACTCAGTAGTCTCTCTACCTTGCATTCATTTCTGCCATGGTGTCATCAGGCCCTCACCAGAGCTAGAACTGTGATATTTTGACTTTCAGCTTTGAAAACTGTGAGCTAAATAAAACTTTTTCTTTACAAAATATCCAGCCTCGGTTATTTCCTTATAGCAACAGAAAATAGATTAAGGTAATCTTCAAGGACACTCTTCTCTACTCCTGGTTGTGGGTCCTTTGTCATATTGTGGACAAGCTGTCCTGGGGGTTCATTTTATGTGCCATTTCCTTGTCTAATAACCTTGTGAGGTGGAGGACACCAGCATACAATGGGCAGGTCTATGGACTCCTAGGGAGGGAACAGCACTCTGCTTCTCTAAGCAGCAACCGCTTGCTTCCCCTGAGACAGTCTGTGGTATTAACCCCTAGTAACCACTACCCACACCTGCATCCAGGCCCAAAGTCACAACACTTCTCTCTGTCACAGAATACACCTCACTCCTGGCATGGGAAAAAAGCACCTTTCCATGTACACTGGCCACAATACTGTAAACTTCTGTGCTGGTCTGGGTACTGAACAAAGCAACAGACTTTGGTTCTAGGTCCACTTCTCCAAGATCAGGGGCACCCAAAATAACATGTACTCTGTTTGGGGTCAGCAGCTATAAAATAAGGCCAAAAATCCCGAGAGTGTTTCCTCCAAGGGCAACAGGGAAACAGGACAATGCTTTCTCGTCTTCAGATGGATGTCATTCATTCCATTAGGTCAACAGCTCCTTGCCAGACACCTCCTCCCTGCACAGCCACTTGCCACAGACTGCAGGAATATGAAAGCATCTGAGCCCCAGACACCACCTGAAGAGGTTTCAATGTGAAAGGTGAATAACTGAGCTGGTGACACCACTTGGTGTCAACTGCATAACTGCTTTACACGTATGTACTTAGGTCAGTACGCAAGCATGTTCAATGCCAGAGATGTTTGTGATTGGAAAGCAATAAAAACAACTCAAATGTCCAAAAAGATGGGATGGGCTGAAAAGTAAAATCATCTCTATTATATCCACATGAACAAGGCAGAGTTCAAGGCCAGTGAAGAAAACAGAAACCTGACTAGTTATTTCAAATAAAGGGGATTGAATACAGGGAGTTGGCTTGGTGACAGCACAGTTGGAGGGGATATTGAGGCACACCAGAAATTAGCAACAGGAGGGAGTTGCTAGCATCTCTGGGTGGGAGGGGTGTCCTGGAACAGGCCACAAAGGGCAGGGCTGCCCCACTCACTGACAAGGACATGGCCTGAAGCAGAGTGGGAGGGAAGAGAGGGGATCAAAAAGAATCTTCTTGCTCATCCTCTCCTGTCCTCCCCACTGATCAAACCTACCTGGAGGGCAGAAGGGACATGGGGTATCCTGGGAGACTCTTCTGATATTAAAAAGGAAGAAACAGCTCAAATTCCTACACAAGAGGCAGACTGAAATGCACAGATCGTTACCATATAAGTAAGTGAAAGGTCCTGTTGCCTGTGAAGAAGTAAAACTAGATACAAACCAGGGCATGTCCATCTCATTACAGGGTGGCTTCTAGAAAGGGGTTAGGTCAAGGATGCTCCAAGAGAAGACTGTCATTATCTGTGATGTCTTCCATCTTCATTACTTTGGCAACAATAATTTACTTTAAGGACTGAGGGATGGTAGAAAATGAGAGGTTGTTCAAAGAGCACAAACTTGGATTCACAAGATGAGTAAGTTCTGGGGTTCCAAAGTATGGCATGGTAATAACAGTTGATGCTATATAGCTTACATGAAATTTGATAAGGGAGTAGATTTAAAGAGGAGCTTTGCAACACACACACACACACACACACACACAAATGGTAACCAAAGGTGATGATGAATGTATTCAGTAACATGTCTGTGGTCATCAGTACACAATGCATACATCAAATCATCACTTTGCATATCTTTAATGTATACACCTAGTACTTGTTGCTTTGAAATTTTAAAGTTAAAAGAAATAGAATGTGAATGCACAAGTCAGCGCTGGCGTGTGCTGCATCCAGCCCTGCCAGAGGGAACCAGTGTCCCCACATCACTTTTAGGGAGATTCATGCTCATCCTTTTGTTTACATCCACCCAGCTTCTCCCAGGACTCTGCATGTCTGCAGGGCAGGAACCGTTCTTAGCAGTTCTGAGGGTGCCCATAGAGAGTGGCTCCCCAGGAAAACTCGGCTTAACTCTATCCAATTAAATTATGAGAATGTTCTGAAAAAGAAAAGTCAATGAGCAGCTACAGTAAAGGGTCAAGGACACAGGAGCTGAGTGAGTCCTTGAAAGGATCCAGCTTAACTATGGGAGCCTGTCACTCTGCAAACTTCCCAAGTGTTGAAAGGAGGAGTGACGTGCATTCTTCACGTGATCCATCCCCCAGAGTGTGCTCTGTCACATCCGGTCATCCGCCACACACAACCTAGCCTCCCAGTCTGCGGCACAGGCTGGCCCCTGTGAGAGCGGCTGGAGCTGGATGTGGGAGCCTCAAGTGCAGACTTCTGGGGCCAACCTCACTATGCACAGCATGGGGAAGGGGGCAAATGTGATTTCCACCAGCACAGCACTGTCAGGAAACCCATCCAAGGTGGTGGCTTGGAACTATCAGTATCTCAGGCCTGAGAAGCCAAACAGGTGACAACAGGTCTAGAACATGCAGGTGCAAGGTGACAAGAAGTGGGCCTGAAGGAAGAAGTGGGGACAGTACAGCCAAGGGACACCTGGGGGTGACAGTGCAAAGGAGAAAGAATGGAGACCCTGCTTCGTAGACATGGGTATAGACCAGAGTACTCAGGGTACCTGGTTTACAGGCAACCTGAGGCATTTTTCTCCAGGAATGGCTAAAGGGCTGGGCTCTGTACAAAGCGGAGGCCAGGCAGGTGCAGAGCAGAAGCAGCATGGACAGCACCTGCACTCACATGGGCAAGGGCCACTCCTTTATCAAGGATGCAGGTCCCAGCCAAAGTCCCTCCCCTTTCACACCATGCTGGGCCTCTGTGCAGCACAGGTCCAGTGGTGCCACCACATCAAATGGCCCCAGTGTCACCTTGCAGATGTTTAAGACAACAGAGGACATAAGAAGTGAGCCAAATGCTCTGTGGGGAGACCGCAGTCAGAGTGGGAAAAGAAACCATGGGGCTGCGCTTCGCCCAGTGCAAGTGAGGTTACAGTGAGGCTCCCACACCATCACCTCCTCCCGGCGAGTGCCAGCAAGGCTGGGTAAACACAGAAGCTTCACAACGCCCCTACTGAGGACCCGTGCCTACATGGGTGTGTGTGTGTGTGGATACGCGCGCATGCAAGTGCATGCACTGTGTGGATACGAGCATGTTAATAACACATGCTGATGTACATCCATAAGCACCCTCAGTGCTGCAGGTTGCTCTTGAAGATCTGACCAATAACGCAAACACTTGGACCAATGCTGAGAAACAGCAGCTCATCCTACTGCTTAAGGGTGGGAGCACCCCCCAGTGCCCATCCAGGTCAGGGAGTCACAGCCCAGGGCCAGCCATCAAACAGTGCTGCTGAACAGAGTGGACCACAAAACTGTGAATAACGTGCCTGCTTCCGGCCCTCAGAAATGTCCTCAGTGCCCCACCTGTGGTCCTCCCAGTGTACCAATGCCCCAGTACGTGCCATGCATCTGCAGCTCTCTCTGATGTCAACAAAGAAGCCACTTCTGCGGACTCCGGGAGCTCAGCCTTCCATTTCAGGGGGAAAGGAGACTCACTCTTCTTTCTGGCCTAAGAAACCCCACAGCTTTTCTCTCTGTACCTCTGGGCCCTTGAGAAAGCTACAGCTGCGCCATTAATACAGAAAGGTCTTGATCTTAGCATTTCCAACATGGCCCTTAGGTCTGCCTGAACTACAATCACTGTGTTCGTCAGCTTTTCACTACTGTGATAAAATATCTGAGATAAACAATTTAAGAGGAAAAAGGCTTATTTCAGCACATGGTTTCAGCGGTTTCCGTCCTCAGTTGTTGGGGGCCTGTGGTGAGGAAAAACATCACGGGGGGAGCCATGGGGGAGGAGGATCTCACCTCAGGGCAGTGAGGAAGCAAAGAAAAACACACAAATATTTCTTTCAAGGGCACCTCCCTAAAAACCTCACTTGCACTAGGCCCTACCTCCTAAAGGTCCCATGCTCTCCCAGCAGTGCTACAGCCTGGTGACCAAGCCTTCCACATACGGCCTTTGGAGAACAGTCCATCTCCAAACCTTAATGATCACTCCACATGCTTGAGTGGAGTGTTTGTTCACATGTATGAGGGACAACCCCAGCATCTGTGTCCTGACCTACAGCGGTATTTCTCTAATTTCTCTTTCCTATGTGATAAAAGATCTCGTTAAGCAGAGTTTCCTCAGAGATTCAGAAGGCTGGGGTGGGACCCAAGATTGCACACTGCTAACAACCACAGGGGACTCCCAGGAGCTGCTGATGCTGACGCCCCACAGATCTCTCTTTGGAAAACAGTGACTTCTACTATGCCCAGAAATTTATGACATGCGAAAGAAATCCATCGAGCTGTGCAATTTCAATGACTCTAGGAAACCAACAGAAAATCACATTTACAAGAGAATTCTCATGAAATAAAAATGAATAATGATTCAGGGCATGCTTGGGAGCAAAACCGTATTGCTCTTGCTGTAAATTAGCCTAAGAAGAAAGCATATTTCCAACATCTTCAGAGAGGGTAGTGATTTAAAATTAATGATCAAATTAGAGAGATTTAGTGTTACTAACACAAAGACAGTTCAGCACAAACACTTACATTTCATAGATGAGCAAACTGAGAGTGAAACAGAGTGCACAAGGCGAGCTGCAGGTGCAGGGGGAGGACCTCTGCCTCTCGGCTCCCTGTCCTGCACTTCTGCTCTGGACAGCGTCCCTGACCTTGTGAGCCACGTTTCTCCTCCACGAATGTTTTCAAGCAGAAACTACAAAGCTACAGGAGCAGCACGAAGTTTCTCTGTTCACTAGTAGCAGGACAATACAGACCAGTCCTGCACAACATCAATATAAAAGACTTCATTCCTGGTGTCTTCCTAAAATAGACCCTCATTCCATGCTGATGCTACACCCCTCAGCCAGGAGAAGTGCATAGGCAAGTGTGTTTCCTGTCACCCCTTCTTCCTTCTCTCCATCATACCCTACTTCCCACGCACTTGGACACTGGAAAGCAAACCCTAAGATAAAAGGCCACCAAGGGATATTCACAGCACCCCGGAAGCCTAGTGGTGCATCTCTACCCACCCGGATAAGGTGCATCCATGGATGGTGTGCTTGGCTCCAGATGGAAAGATGATATCTGTGCCATCTTAGGCAAACAACTGTCTAAATCTGACTCGGAGTGGACCCCTTCTCCTCCCAGCTTAGCTCCTGTTGAGTTTAACACAGTGTACACTGCTGGCTTGGGCAATCACAGGGGCCAAGGGAGACCCCCTTCCCCACACCAGACTTCTCCCCGTGCTTGTGAAATTAAGCCAAGGGTTAAAATTTTGTTTTTCCTCCTTATTTTGTTATCAGAGGAGCAGTCAGTGTGTAGGAAAACCAAGTGACTGTCAAGAAGAGAAGATAAGGAAAACAAATTGCCTAGTTAAAAAGGGAAGGATATCATATCATATGAGTCGTTAAGGGCGATGCCGTCTGCTGATACCAGCCCCCCTTGTGCTGTAGCTCCCAGCGCATGGCTCTCCTCAGCCCTCTCTGTCCCATCTTCAGTGTCCCTTCACTGTCCCTAGATCCTGCTTCAGCCTAGGCCTGTGGCAGAGGGCCTGAGGTTTGAGGAAGAAGCACAAACTGAAGTGGAAGAGACAAGGTAGGGACACTTGGTGCCAGGTGGAGTGGACCCTCTGAATAAATTTAAACAAAAATCAAAAGCCATTCAAAAGCTCTACAGCAGGTGGCCTGGCCACAGAGCTCCACACAGACACATTTTGGATCCACTGGCGACCTCAGTGGCCTGGCTGGTTAGCGCAGGACAGGGGACGACGGCAAACAGCCTAAGCCCTGCATAGCTGAAGAGGGATCTGTGGTCAAATCGAGCACCAGGCATCCGATTAACAGTCATAAAACATCTTAAATAACCCACGATGTTTTAAATAACCAACAATAAATACTTAAGACCTAACTATTCGATGGAACGCCAACCAGTCTATGAAATGGCAATTACAACGAAAACGTAGCTATCTTTATGTTCATTTTACGAGGACCACCTCGCTTACTGTTCAGTGTGCGAGGGATATTTGCACGCCTAAAAAATCATTCTGCATATGACCGAACATAGAAGGAGACAATGAAAATCAATATTCTGATTGCATTGGGTGACCTACTTTTAACTCAGTTTCTGTTTCTTCCAATTTCTGTTATTATGTATACAGTTTGCAAGGATGTAAGTTGGTAGTTATGATGTTACCTGACAAAAATATCCAACAAATATCTGCTGGGCTTCTCTCCCACGCTGGACTCAGGCACACAGCCAGACAGGCGCTGCGCCAAGGTCCCGCTCAGCTCCAGGGACCTGACATGCTAACTGGGAGACAGTAACAACCAAATGAGCAAACTCGCATATAACCATCAAGCGCTGATGCATGACCGCTGGCAGAAATGCCCCGTGTGGAGGACACATGCAGTCCATCCCACAGACTTCCCGGCTGTGGCCCACACCTGATACACTGAGTGTATGAGTTTTCTATCACTGCTGTAATAAACTACGGTAAGTTTTTGTGGCTTTGATCAACCTCAGATCTTACAGGTCTGTAACTGAGAATCCAAAAGTGGTTACCCGTGGCTGAATTCCACAGTCCCCAGGGCCGTAACCCTTGACAAGCTGCAGAGAAGTATCCGTGTCCTGCTGTGTTCCAGCCCCTACAGGCTGCCCCCTCCACCTTCAACCCAGAATCCCTGGCACAAACACCCAGTCACCTCCCTCATCAGAGAGGCTCAACATAGAAGAAACCATAAGAGTTTTTACTCGGGAGGTGGAAATTCAAAACTGCTGCCATCTACCTGAGAGACTTTGGGCAATAACTCCACTGAGGGTGTACTCTCTACTCCATGGTCTTGTGGAGATAATCATGTGAAGTAAGCCACGCATGAGACATGCAAACCTGCAGAACACAAAGGCAAGTTGGTACAGATTAGATGCACTCAGTTGTTCCTAACGCTACCTATCCATAAGCTAAAATTCTCTTTGTGAACAAATGAAAATGTTCCAGGTAAACTTTGAAATGGCTATAAATAAAGTAAAATAAACTGGGGATGTAGCTCAGCAGTGCAGCGCCTGCCTGGCAAGCGCAAGGTCCTAAGTTTGATTCCTAGTTCCAAAAATAATAATAATATTAATAAAATAAAAAGTTGAATAGGCATTCTAGGACATTATGATAATTAGGCAAAGACACATGATTCACTCTTTCCCACAGTCCCACTGAAGGAAATATACATAAAAGGAGTGTGAATGAGCCCCTAAAATCAAAGTGCGATGGGCTGGGGGGCCATGGAGGGTATACAGGACCAATCCCTCGTGTGAACCCTTATTTCAGAAACATGTGGTTTCTGCTGCTGACAGAAACTGTTGCCAAGGACACACCCACCCCACCACTATATCTATCTATTCCCATCCATTAGAGACCCCAATTCCTGGAAATGCAACTCAACCAGGCCAGGAACCACTAGCTTCTGAAAACTAAAGAAAAAGAAGAGGAGGGGAAAAAAAATAACCAGTAAAGGGATGCAAACCAGGTTGTGGATTTTTATGCACTGTCTCTAGATTTAAGAAATAGAAGGACCATCCACTAATGGAGGATAGGATGACTAAAGCTCCGTTTCGACGCTTAAACTACCAGGCAGTAAGAGCAGAAGATTCCTCCTCAGGCAAGCAGAGTAACCCTACAAATGTCAACATGCACACTGGGAAGTTAGCCAAGGGCCACACACATTGTTATGATTTAGATCCAAAATGGCCTCCAAAGCCTCTGTGTGTGGAAGGTGACAGAATTACAAGGTCAGTTCAGCTGATTTGTTGCTGGGAGTTGGGATTGGATCAGAAGAGGTAGTCACCACAGGTGTGACCGGAAAGTGTTATCTCCCTTCAGGGCTCTGCCCTTTGCTCTCTACTTCCTGTCCACCATGACATGAAATAGTACTAAAATTGAATATTTAAAAATATATACATAAAAACACCTTGAAAACTTAGAAGTATAAAAATCTGTCTAATTGCATAAAACTATAATTATAAACTATTTGTGAAGTACCAAAAATGACTGCATGACTCAAAGTCAAATGTATCATCAATCAAAAAATAATAATAGGACTGGGGATTTAGCTTGGTAGCTAAAGTACTTGCCTGGTAAGCGTGAGATTGTGAGTTCAATCCCCAGTACAAAAAACAAAATAAAATAAATAAATCACTTCATTCCATACATTAGAAAATAAAACAAAGGAAGGGAAGATTTTAAAGAAATAGTAAACCCATAGTAACTCATAAAAAAGGAAAAAAACAAAATTAATAAATACAATAGATAGAGCTTCAAAAATTAACAAAACTAAATACAGTCAGACTTGATTAAAGAAAAAGAAATATGTAAGCTAGTACTGAGAAAAGGTTATATAATCACAATTACAGAACACTATAAATAGAAAAGTATGCTTAATTTTGTTAGTTTTTAAAATCTTAATGAAATTGACACTTTTTTTGGAAAATAGGAATTAGCCACATAGAAAAGTATCAGTGGAAGAAAGGGAAGTTTGTTCAAAATCACTTACAAAGAAGACTATAGGGCATGCAGTGTTACTATATATGCTCTTTCAAATTTTCAAGTTACAGATAATTTCTATGATTCACAAAGTATTCTGGAATATAGAGAAAGATGGAAATCAATTCATTTCATGGACAGTATAATCACGACACCAAAATCCAACAAAATAGCTCTATGCAAACTTACCTCAAGAACATAAAAGCAAAAAATCCATAGAACTTACCAATAAATTTAATCCAATACTCTATTAAAGAAAAAACAATCCATTATCTATGTAGGCTTTCCTTCAGAAACAGATGTCTATGCATATCTATTTACATCATGTTACCTTAAACACTTCAATAAGTGTTAATAAACCATTTGGCCACATTCCACTAAGACTGAATTTTTAGAAAATAGAAAAATTTTTAAAAAGAAAAAAAAATTTTTAAAGAAAATTAAGATAACTATATGACTCATCTGTTAGTTTATCAAAAAAGAACAGTTTGTGCTTTCACTGTTCAATTGTTTGATCATTTTTTCATACCTATATCTTGTAATCTGAACAACTACTTTGAAGATAATAATATGCAATATATTAACCAGTTTTAATCTCCTATTATTTTGTTTTGAAATTCCATATCTTTTTTTATTCTTTTTTATTTTAAAATTAAAAACAAAGAAAATCACAAATAAAAGAAAACCTCCACCGCATAATGAAAAACAACTAATTTAAACAATGATCATCTGCTTTAAAAATTTTTTTTATCTACAGTATGAATTTAAAAATTCTCTAATAATAAAACTTTACTGAAATATTTAATGGTATTAGCTTATATCTTAAACTTACTTTTAATACTACTTATGTAATTTTAAACTTTTAAAGATAAAATATAAAGAAAATATACATTTAAAGGGCATATAAGGAATAAAACAATAGTACTAATAAATACCAGGATAATATGCATAAATAAGTGCAAGAAAGAGATAAGGAAATAACCATGATCTTAACAGAGTTCCTTAAAGCCTCCATCAAAGGAGGAAGCACACAGAAGTGAGAAGAATCTATTCTGTGAAGTGCCTTCTCCCCACAAACTATAGATTTATCCAAACCTAGAGGGATTTCAGAGAAAATTAAGAGACCTTAAAGTTCACCTGGAAAGATAAACATGTGATAATAACAAGTGAATTATTTTTATAACAAAAGGGAAAGAGTCTTGCCCTATCAGATAATTAACATGCTAATAAACTACAAAGATTAATTAATGAGTAAACAAAACAAAATAGATGTCACAAAAGCTGCCACTGGCACAACAGAGAATACACATGGAGCAAAGGTGACAGGAGGAATGTGTGGGCATGGATTACTCATCAACACCGCTCCAATTAACTGTGAGATATGCCCACCCCATCTCTGTCTTCACCTCACATTAAAATAAATTCCAAACAAAAAAGAGAATTCCATTCTTAGAAAAATTAAACCGTACTAAGAAGAAAAAATACAGAATATACAGTCACGTGGAATATACACAACTTTAATGCTAAACCTACAACTAAACGGAAAAAAAAAAAAAGAAGGAAAATGCAAACAGCTGTAACAAGACAAAAATGAAAACCTGTGTGCCAAAACACTTTTTTTAAAATGGATGAAGATTCCATGTGGAATATAGTTGAAGCTCTTATCAATCATTAAAAACTTCTATTATCAACATTATTATCCCTTTAGAAAGCAGAGACTAGAGCAGAGACTAGATAGAAACAACTCTTTCTCCCAAGCAAAACAATACATGTGGCCAATAACTATTTGCAAAAATATTCACCTTGACTGATAGAAGAGGAAGAAAAACTACAGCAATGAGATGGCATCTTGCTGAAATCAAACTGGGTTACAAACACGTAGGCACTGGGGTGCAGCTCAGTGGTAGAGTACTTGCCTGGCATCGCGAAGCCCACAGTTCAACCCCCAGCAGTGAAAAATACAAAATAAAGGGATATAATATAATTATAATATTCACTTCTGACAAGAAACACTGACGAGGGCCCCCTCAAACGCGGCTGCTGGGATTTCGCGTTTGCTCAAATCCCTGGAAGGTGATCCAGTGAGCAGTGTGTATTTGCTTATCCAATGGACCTGCCCTGGACTTGGACATAGACACCACTTCTAAGAATCCAGCCGAAAGAATCTGTCAACAGTTGGCAATGATGTCTGCACAAGAAACTCAGTGCCTCAAATGGAGGCCTGAATAAGTAAGCTATGATAGAATCAGAGGTACAACATAATCATTAGGTCCACGGTACATGCAACCAGATTCAAATCCATGCACAGATTCAAATCCTATTTGGTCACATAGGAACCTGGTGACTCAAGCAATCTACTTCTGTTCTTTGTGTCTTACTGTTCTCTGCAGGCAACATGGAGAAAACAAAGGCACCTTCTATAGAGAGAGGGCTGCTGGGGGTGGTTAATGAAGTCAAGGCAGGCAAAGCGCTTGGAACAGTGTTCTAAGGCACGCTAAGTGCCCAGCGAACATCACTATCTGTGATGCCAACAGAAATACTGCAACTTTCATCACCATCAGGCAGACATTACAAATTATTTTTTAAATTTAATGTCACAGTGAAATGCCTACAACAACCTAAAAAAGCCAGGTTCACCAATTCAACAATCTCTTCTAAAAAACAAAAGGGAACACACACTTCCTAACTCACTTAACGGGGCCAGCATTACCCTTGATAGCAAAACTCGGCAAAGGTAGCACCAGAAAAGAAAACTCTAGACCAACACTTCCTGGGGTCACAGACAAAAGAGTCCCCAACTGAACACGGTCAAATCCAAGAACATGAAGTAAAAGACACTATGACCAAGTGGCTTTTCCAGGCCATGTAAGGTTGAGTCTAGGTTCAAAGCTCATTCTGTGTGACCCCTCTTAGTAATGTCTAAGAAAGTGTCACATGTGCACTTCAGTTGATGCAGGAAAAGTGTCTGACAACTTTCAGTGGCAATCCCTGATCAAGAAAGAAAAGACCAAACAAAGCAACAAACAAAAGAGGGAGAGAGGGAGGAAAACCTTTCAGTAAACTAACACTAGATGCGCACCTTCTCAACTTGATTAAGCACCTACAGCAAACACCGCACCTAACAGTGAAGGGCCAAGCGCCTCATGAGGACCTGGCCAAGGCATGAGGACCACTCTGGACTGAAGGTCCCAACCACGGCAGTCAGGTCAGGGAAAGAAAGTGCAAACCAAACCCAGATGAGAACGTGCACAGCACATCTACCATAATCACCCAAACTAAAAACAAACCAGGTGTTCCTCAACAGATAAGTGAATAAGCTATTCAGCATCTGTGTAACTGCCCAGGACTCAGCTTCAAAGAAAAGAAGAGGGAAAATGAACCACTGACTCTGGCTCAGGAAACAAATCTGACAGGCACGGTACTGAGTCGAAGAAACAAGGCTTTAAAGATGACAGACTCCAAACATTCTTAGAGACAAAACTACAGCGGCAGAGAACAGGTGCAGGACAGGGCTGACGGGAGGGTGTGACTGCAAAGGGACAGTCTGGAGGGCACTTCAGGAAGTGCAATGCTATTCTGTATCCTGCCCATCAATTTTACTATACGTACTTTTAAAATTTTAAATTGATTTTATGTTTAAAAGAATTTAGGTATGGGGGTGTGACACAGTGGTAGAGAGCTTCCCTAGTGAGTGTGAGGCCCTGGGAATGCTCCCTGGACTGTAAAATAAAAACAAAAGCAAGATCTAAGGCATTATATTTGGTCTGATATCAATTTGGACGTATAAGGGAGGAAACATACCACAAAGTTGGAAAATACTAGAGTTGAACTCACCTAGATTTATTAAAAACAGGCATATGGAGTTTACTTACTACATACAGCCCAAACACAACTTCAAAGACCAGACTGGAATCCCAATCAAGAGGTCCCATCGGGTTTGCAAGCCCTGGGCTGTTAAAGCCTGGGAACATTTTCTTTCTCTGAAGTTAATGTTCAGCTCATAGCCCAGCACGTCAAGGGCAGAGATGTTTAAAAGCTGAGAACTTGTAAGTTTCAAGACCCCTGACAAGAAAAAGCAACAGCCACTCATTTCACAACAGCCAGTTGTGCCAGATTACACAAGATGACAGCCCAGGCAGAAGCAGGTGGACCAACAATATGAACACACTCCTGCAGCAATCAGGAGTGTCCAGAAGCCAGGGCTTCTGCTCAAACAAAGCTCTTATTTGCTAAAAGAAGCAACTGCCCTTAAAAATCCTGGATTTTTGCATATATACTAACTACACCAAATCTTAAAAGCCCCAGAAAATTCCAGTACATTAGAAATATTTCATGATTTGAAGTAATTTGAAGAGTAGGTATGTATATATTACATGCATTTCTCATTTTAATGTTCTACTGGGTTTTTTTTCATATTTACCAAGCAAGGAGTCAGAATTCAAACTCCCTTGAGACCAGTTCTCTCCAACATAAAATCAGATGTTGAGACTCTAGGAGTGGACCCATCTCTTTGAGTCCAGGAAACAGTAATGGTGACGGTCACACCAAGTAGCACATGGCGAAGCTGCCTGAGTGAACACAGTACCTGCAGGAAGCATTTCCATGGAGCATGTGTTCAGAAAGACTATGCAAAGGACAGAAAACAACCTCATCAAAAACTGGTAACAGGCTACACAGAGCCTTTATATGGCATGTATCTTGTAGTACCAAACCTGAATTGTCCAAGAAAACTTGCCATGTCCTAATTTCACAAACACAGAGTGACTTGAGGCTCCTTCCCTGTGCCCAGCTCATGAGGAACTTGATGCACAGTGCAATATTCTTGAGGATGGAACTCCCCTGAATTCTTAAAGCTGTAATTTTTCATTCGACTTTACTGTTGGAATTGGTAATACAAGTGACTTCACTTGACTGTTCCTTTTGCACTAATGGCACATGGAGAGTGGCCTAAGAGACTATTATGGGTTAGGCCTAGAATGTCCCCCAAAAGCCTCATCTGTTCAGAGATGGGAACATGGGGGCACAATCCTCATCGGTGGATTCATGTACTGATGAATTCACAGCTGAATGCCATGTTAGGAGGTGTGTCACTGGGGGAATGACCCTGGATTTTCCTCCTTTCTCTGCTTCTTCGTTACCATGGGTTGAGTGTTTTCTCTCTACCAGGTCCTTACACTACGTCATTTCTGCCTTAGAGACAGTTAACCATGGACTGAACCCACGGAAACTATGAGCCAAATAAATCTCTCCTCCTTTAGGTTGTGGGTGTCAAATATTTTGTCCCAGTAATGAGAACATGACTAACACAGACAGCAAACAGGAGGGAGGGATACTTTCTCTAGTATCTTGACTGTAATGGGGGATACACAAACTTATACAAGTAGCATAATTGTATAGAACACAAAGCCCATGCACATACACAGCATGAATAAAACTTGGGGAGTCTAAATAAGATGAGAGGTTTACATCAATGTCATGATCATGGTGATGATATTATACCACAGCTTTGCAAAATGTCACCCCTGGAAGAAACCAGGAAAAATGCACCATGGTATCTCTGTGCTACTTCTCGCATGTGCAGGTAAATCTGCAATTCTCCCAATGAAATGCTCCCCCAAAAAGGATGTGGTGAATATTCAGCCTTCCACCTATCCCTGACATTAGTCCTCCCAAGATGAAATCAGTCTTATCAGTTTCTTGTGTACAATAACTAAAAGAAAAAGGAAAGAAAGGAAGAAGAGAGGCAAGCAGACAGGCTGATTTAAATAACTTGGGATATTTTGCTGTTTCCAAATAAATTATCCAACCCTTTCAAGCTCACAGCTGAGAGGACTGACTATTCCTTGAATCAAGGAAAGAGTTTTTGCTGAATACATCTGACCCAATACTCACTTCCTCTCTCCCTAGATTCTCAGAAGTAACAGATCTTTCCTCTTTAGGCAGGACACTGAGTGACCTTTCCCAGGGAAATGTGACCAACCCCCATAAAGATGGAAACAAGAGACACTGGATATCATTGCTGAATGAAACTGCTCCCACCAGAGCCCCTTCCAGAGACGCATGCAATCAAGAAGACCCTCCTTTACAGTGCCCAGCCATTATGCAATGGCCCCATCTAAATATGAGCTGGTGGAAGACATTAGAGATGCCCATAGTATGAAAAACAGAACAAAATGAATGGACAGCAGCAACCTGGAAAAACAGTCCACAAAGCAAAAAAAAAAAAAAAAAAAAAAAAAACCTTCAAGGTCCACTGTGTGTATCTTCAGAGATAAAAGAGATGATACTGTATCAATGAAACAAAACAGAATGCTATTAAAAATAACTTGCAAAGGGAAAAAGAGCCCTCAGAAATTGAAAATATGACAGCAAAACATAAAAGCTCAGTGTGAGAGTTGGAAGACATGGTTAAGGAAACCTACAGGAATCAGAGCAAAAGGATGACAGAAATGAGAAGAAATAAGAAAATTGGGAGATCAATTCAGGAAGCCAAACATGTAAATAACAGACCACCCAAAAAGACAGAGGTGAGAACAGAGGAAGTGGAAATCAACAAAAAGTTGCCAGACCTCACAGACATTCACTTCCAGATTCAAAGAATTTGGTGAGAGATCCAGGAAAACAGATGAACATATTTCCATACCAGTCACATAACTGACATGAGAAGCAAATAGCACATTAGGAGCAAAGCAAGCAACACAACGGCTCTTTGAGGAAGAAAGCAGATTCCAAACACAGATTCCAAAAGCTAAGACAGCACCAGACTCGCCCAGGTATCCCCGGAAGGTGGAAGACAGCCAAGCGGTGCCTTCAAAATCCCAGGAAAGTGTGTTCTGACCTAAATCCCTGACCCAGCCTAGCTATCTCACAGTAAGGGCTGCAGTGGAAGGAACATTTTCAAACACACCAGCTCTCAAATCTTTACTTCCCATGCTCCTTGTCACAGCAGGAACCCGGAACATATGAGCCCCCAAAATGTGCATTGCCAATCCACGAGTAAGCCAAAAAAGAGACACACACAGCTTCCAGGAAGCAGAGATTTCAAGGTAAGGGAAGATGGAAAGAAATACACAGGACCAAGCTGAAGGGAGGTCATCAGATGGCAGTTAGGCAGTGGTCTGTCCAGACTAGGATGGCCCAGGAGAATCTGAGATGAAAATTTCTCCCAGAATAATACTAGAAAGGATACTTAATGACACTGTATGTATTAACAGGAGATTAAGTCCAGTGGAGGAAAGCTTGGTCTTAAACTATGGAAAAGGCTTAGAAAATTAAACAGACAAATATTAATTTATGTGTGGGACAGGAAAATGAGCCACAATGCATTTCCCAGCTCAGCAACAGAGCATTTATGTGGCTATGACAAGGTAAACACTAAACATGAACCTAACCCACTCAACCCTGCTGCCCACTGGCATCAACTACATCACTTCTAAAAAGCCCCAATGTCCAGCCACACCCTAGAGCAGTACATCAGAACCTTTGGGGTGGGACTCGGTGAGGTTCAGTTACCCAGTGATGACAATATGCAGAGGAGATAACAACCACCGAGCTCACCAGTGATCGATCTTCACCCTTGGGCACTCACAAATCCTACAACTGCTGATAATCTTGATTTTCAACCATCAACCAGATGTTCCACTAGCTCACAAAACTCAAAATATCCAAAAATGATGGTTTTGTGTCCCATCTGAAAAGTGGAACTACTGACTTCCGAAGGTCACTCTGTGACACCTCCCTGCTCTGGTCTCTCATGCTTCTGCTCACCCTCTTTGTTCTCCTCCATAGCTTCAAATTCCAGCGGTAGATCAGCTCACTGAAGTGAAAAAGGCTTCTGCTAAGTTCAAACAACGCAAAACTATAAAAGGGAGAATGAAAATGTTGCAAAAGTTGCAAAGGAGAAATTCCCCAAACTGGGACATGGATGAGTGGACTTTTTCATTCACTGTCTCCTAAGAAGAAATGGCTATAGGCAGCAGGGAATACTCCTCAGGTACTGTGATTTAACAAGCAATGTACAGTGGTCGGACAGCTCCAGAAATAACAGGTCTGTTCCCTCCACTTCCCTCACAAGCCCCACACTGCAGAGTTCCAGGGCATGACTAACCCATTGTATGTGCCACAGGTGGGTCCAGGAGTGGACAGTCTCTGTCGAAGTCTCAGAAATCAACATCTGGCCATTCTAATCCTGTCGCCATGCATCTCACTTAGGGCTCCAAGCAAACAGCCATGTTGTATTCAACCATGTCTTGATCCTTCACCAAAAACAGCCTCCCTCCTCCTGGCATCGGGCCCCACTTAACATTTACGGCCCAAATCAGCAGCGCAAAGATGGCTTAAACCTTGAGCTGAAAAAGATGGTCCTCCAGACCACCCGCCCAGGGTCTCCTCGGACTTGCAGGCTCACCAAGGAAATCTTTTTCATCGCCGCGGCTTGCCCTGGGTTCTCAGCACTGTTTTCAAGTGGCAAGTACACAGAGTGGAGTGTGGTAACGATCCCTTCCAGCCCCAGCTACATGGTAATTACACTAAAAAGGCGAAGCTGATGCCCTATCACGATCCCCTCACCATCACATCTGGATACCTAACGATTTATTTCCTCCTCTAAAGTGAAAGAGGTGCTGTTTGTCCACCACTTTTATCTATACCTGATTCTAACACATTTTAATTTTCTGCCAACCTAATATTGACAAATAGCAGTTTGCTATTTTCAAATTTGGGTTTCCCCATTGATAATTAAGGTTGAAATACCCCATCCCAGCCCATGTCTACTGAACATTTGTAGTTGCGTTTTTTAAACTGCCTGCCCATATCTTTTGCCCATATGTCTATGCTTGCCTTCTGATCTTCCATTGTTTAGCAGTCTCATGCCTTTTATTTTTCAGGTTCCAGCTTCTCCTGGTTGTCATGTCCTCCCTGGGCCACAGTGAATTTGTCACTTGTAACCCTCAGAACGCTAGTAAAGTAGCTGCCCAGTGTTTCTGCGCTCCCTGAGCTGCGAGGGTGGACACACTAGTGTCCTTCCAGGCACCACAGTCACGCCAGCAACAAGCACAAAGTCGGACACAGGTTCAATGACTGTTTCAATGGCAGAGTCTGGCACTGGGGATGCAGGAAAGTACTGCCTTTTGGGGTCCACAAAGGGATACTTTACAGTGGTGGGGACAGGGCCAGGGGCCCAGAAGGGACAGTGATGCTCCTGAGACCAACATCCCTTTTGTTCCCCAGGCCAAAAGAGGAAAGAGATGGACAGAGCCTGAGGAGCCCCAGGAGACATGTGGCCCCACCGCCCGGCTCACAAAAAAACCTTCCTCCACCCGCGCCCTTAAAATCCAAATCCTCAGATCCTATGGGCTAACACCCTGTTTGAAACTATTACAAACAGCAAGCAAAAGTAATTGCCATAAAGCTCTGCAGAAATGGAAGGCAGGAATAGGCCAGAAAATCTCAAATCGCCTTCCTGGCAGCACAAGCCATTTGCTTTGCAACTCTGGGGACATTTTCTAAATTCCCCATTCCTCAGTTTCCCCCTTAGAGAAGATTTTAGACTATTATCCCCCTACCAAAAAAAAAAAATATTATTTTTCCCAAGGAAAAGAAATCTCTTTACAGAACAAGAGTTGCCAAGATCTTGTCCTATCAGCCAACTTCCACCAGGCCTCGGAATTCTCAGCAAATAGCTAGTTTTGCAATTCTTTTGGCTTTGCCAACCCTCCAGGGTAAAAAAAAAATAAAAAATAAAAAAATAAATCTCCCCACAAGGATCCAAAACTCGCAAGTAGAGGAAATCTTTGAGAAAATCTGGGTTGATGAGCAGCTAAGAAAAGCCAGGAGGGAAGAGACATATCTATATATGTTTGTGCAGAAAATAGAAAAGGTTGAAAAGCAATGTGTTTCTAAAATACTGCTTCTGGGAAACCAACCTTCTGTCGCTTCTGTACTCCTCGGGTAACTGGAAAAGGCAGGGTGATTCCCCAACTCCTGCTCACAGCCTCCTCAGCCCTGGCTGCAAAACGCAGCAGTGTGCAACTCCGACGGGCAGGCCTGGGTTCAAATCTTGCCACTTCATCAGCTGACACCAGGCCTGGCGCCACCTCGCTTCAGCTCACTGCTGCCCCAGGGAGGGTGGGTGGCAATATCTCACTTGAGGAATTGGGAGTAGAATTATAAGTTTTGAAAATGAAGTGTGTGCCAGCTAGTGGGTTCCTGACATGCAGCAGTTGGTTCTTATCACAGGCACTGCAGTGATCAAGAGAGCTTAACCGGGCATGGCAGCCCATGTCTTTAATTCCAGCCCTCTGGGAGGCTGAAGCAGGAGGATCACAATTTCCAGCTCAGCCTGGGCAATTGAATGAGACCCCATCTCAAAACGAATAAAAAAAGGGCTGAGAATGTAGCTCAGTGTGAAGGCCCTGAGTTCAATCCTCAGTAGAATAAAAGACAGGAAGAAAATCAAGATAGCTTCTTTATTTCACGGGCTTAAAAAAATGCGCCTGTACATTTAACAAATGCGGTCTGAGCTTATTCAGTGAAGCAGATAAGCAATGTGCTAGGTGGTAGCATGACAAAAGGGAGGACAGTTTATAGGGTCCTTGGCCTCCTGGAGATCAGACTCCAAGGACGAGGACTGTGACTGTTACTTACACTGTGACTGAGTACATACAGAATTGCCAACTGTGATAAATGTCACAAAGGGAAAACGCAGTATATTCAGAGAGCACCTCGGGGACCTGGTCTAGTCAAGAAGCTCATGGGCCCAGATGGGAACTCGGGAGGCAGGGAGCACATGGGCTGCGAATGTGAAGGCCTAACTAGCTCTGGTGGAGACCAGCGTGCAGCCGTGGGACCAGCACACTGCCTGACTTGTATCCCCTTTGGCAAAGCAAAAGGCAGGCCAGAAAGTGAGCTTAGGAGAAGGGACAGTGAGGAGAAGGGGCATGAGGCTGAGGACCAGCAAATCTTGCCCTAAGGCCTCTGAAGATGGGGCACTACTAGGGAAAAGGGGAGCTCTTAGGTTTGCAATGTAAATCTGCAGTCCTCACCTCCAATGTACCCCTTCTTCAAGGAGCACCTCGGGGCCCCACCCCGTGTAAGACAAGCAGTGATATTTTCAGGATTGGAAAACATTTCAAAAACAGCAGGCATATGCATACCTATGTGTGTGGGGGGGTACATGTTCAAACACATACATGTATGAATGTACGCGTATACACGTCTTGTGCACCACTCACCACCTTGGGACACATCTCTGATCGATCCTAAGCCATAAGCCTTTTAGAGCCGGGGATTTCCACAGGCAGTCACAACCCTGCTTCCATCATACACGCCCTTCCGATTGTGTGACCCTGTACTGCTCCACGACACATCGCAGCTCTGGGTATCCAGAACCCGAGCTGGCATTTATCACTGCATTGACCAGGAAAGCACAGAGGAAGTGTTAGCATGCGGCTCCTGAGGATAGGACATAAAAGCACCATGGCCCCCTACCTTGGTCCCTTGGGACTCTTGCTCTCAGAACCCAGCTGCCATGCTCTGAGGAAGTTCAAACTGAGCCACATGGGCGGACCACGTGGACAGACCATGTGGAGAGGCCAAGTGTGGGTCTGGGCCAACAGCCATCTCAACCCCAGACGTGGGAGTAATGTTGCCTTGGATAATTCTGGATCCAGCTGTCAAGAAGCCCAGCCCTGTAGCCTTTCAGCTGAGGCCCCTGACATAATGTAGTAGAGCAAAGCCACTCCTCCACATGCCTGGCTGGAGGTACCAGGGAGCAAAAGTTAACAGTCATTTTATACTATTAAATTTTGGGGTAAGTTGTTACACAGCAATAGTAACTGGCACAAAAAAATAAAACACCACAAATAAGTGTGTGTGTGCGTGTGCATTTGTTTTTTTTCTTAGTCACTGTTCACCTTCCCGAGGCCTTCGAGAGACAAGGTCTGGAATTCCTCCCAAAGTAGAACCCCTAGGCTCTATCCGAACCATTTCTAGAAAAAGACAGCCAGAAGTTTATACCACAGAAAAATTAAAACACTTTAGACCACTTGAAACATACAAAAACAATCCATTCTCATTGCAAAAATAAGAGAATACCCTCATTAGCAAATCTAACACTTTATTTCAACTGGCTCTGAAAACAGAGATCAAAAATGAGATCTTCAACCACAACAACTGAACAGGACTCCGGGGGCTCATCGCTCCCCAGTGCAGAAGGCTCACACTTCAGAATCGGCATTTGTAGAGAAAATAAAGCAATGCAAATGAGGTGCAATTAGCATAGTGCCAGGCTCAGAAGAGCCCACCAAATTCTAGTTCTTATTGTTGCTTCTGTCATTGCCAGAAGTAAGATTTTTCTTGATTCCAGCACTGCCCCTCTCTGACCTAAATTAAACAGCCCTCATGTTTCATCTCGGCTGAAAAAGTCAGTACAGATTCTTTCCTATATGGCAGGCAAACAAATACTGAAAATCTTTTCTGTATATAACCAAATCTGAGCTTGGTTAGAGGCCAAGAAAGGGATTTCCAATTTCATATGATTAGAAATGTTAGACAACATTATATAATATAACTGACACACATTTCTATTTGGTATGGTAAAAGAGCTATCCTTTTTATAGGGGAAAAAAGATCAATATGTGTTAGAAAACAAGCTCCTGAGATGTTGTCTTTAATAATCACTGCATGGCTTTTAAGATAAATAAATAAAACTGGTACCTTTGATTATTGAGCAGGTACTTCCTGGGATTATATAAATATTACAGAGCTGCACCCAGATGGTGGCACAAACACCAGGAGACAGCGGTGGGAACAAACAGCCTAACTTCAGGTTGCTTTTTCCTCTACTCCGCAACTGCTGTGTGACTTTAAGCCAATCGCCTGGCCTCTCTCAGTCACAATGTCTTTTAAACAAACTTTTACCATACTGAAAGGATCACTGAGTTCAGTGGCCCCCAAGTTTCCACCATAAGAGTCACTGTGGGAGTGTTTCTGTGTGCTGTATACTGAATAACTTTCCTGAGCAGAGATGTCATCATTTATGGAGTCACATGCATTAATCTGTTAAAAATTGTCTTGAAAACTGGCCTGGCTGCAAAATGCTGATGTGCATAATATATGGAAATCATACGTCTCTAACAGAGGAGGAGATGATTAGATACTTGATTATGAGAAGCATGTCATTTGGGGGAAACTGAGGCTGACGGGCATCCTCCATGGCACCCTCAGCTTTTCCTGATTAGCTTCTCAGGCACTGACCAGGCGTTTTCCTACACTGGAAACAGATGGAAAGAGGAAGGCAGCCAGGAAGAGACTGAGCACAGGAGCAGTAGGATGGAGGGAAAGGGATCCGCTATGGATTGCACTCTGAGTCAGTAGCACCTGGACAGAAATGCCACTGCCAGGGAAACCATTTCCGAATGACAGTCTGGTCACCAGGCTGCAAGTCTGCAGCATGCCTGACCCCTACCCACTCCTGGATGGCCCATCTTCCTAGAAAGGGGCAGGCAGCCCTCTGCCACACGCTGACGATCTCTATCCAGAAAAACGTCATTCACATCCCAGAAGTGATGGGAACCCTGAGACTCGGAGCTCAGCGTGCTGGAAAAATGGTCCCCACCAGAGGTGGCAGGCACTGTCCACTGTTGGGCTCTCTGCTCAGGAAACTGAGAGCCCTCCTCAGGAGCCTCCGCCAGCAGCCAGCTGCCTGGCAGGTCCAAGTCCGCCCTCAGAGTAAGGTCCTCCTTCCCCATCCAGGCAGGGCCCCCTCCTGCAGCCCTGGGCCAGAGCATGTGGGACTCAAAGCCCTGGAGAGAGAGGGGAGCCCCGGGTTTCGCTGAGGTCCAACGCTGCCTCTGTCTTATTACCATATATGATGAAGTCTGTCAAGAGGTCTGGGAAGACCTGAGTGACCGTCTAGTCCAGTGTGAGGCTCAGCAACAGCCAGTGTGAGGGGATCCCTTCTGATTGATGGCACCTTGAAATGTGTCACCATCACAATCCGAATGCCTCTGTTCTCCACATCACAATACTTTGTGCCGGCGCGATGTCCGTCCTAACACCCCCAGCACACCACCATGGACACAGCTGTTTCCCCCACAAACGCTGGCCCTTTGGAGGGCTGGGATAGAAAACCATTTTACAAGTCTTCCCTTGACCCTTTGAGACAGCTGCACCCACAGTCCGAATTGATTTTAGCGGACAACTGTTCTAAACACAGTTCTGCACAAGGTCTATTTCAGCTCCGGAAAGGCCACCGGCTAAGTAAGACTCTAGTGTGTGTGAAAGAGCAAGAAGACTCGGCAAGCAGTGGACGCAGAGACCGAGGGACGGGTGGCCCCGTGCCGGTCGTTTCGTGCACAGTGGCGAGTCCACCCGGGGTGCCAGGCACGCGGTCCAGGTCTTCCCAGAGATCGCTCCTCCGGCAGTTTCAGAACAAGCCCATGCTAAACCCAGCTGCCTCCCTTCACACTTTTTTCCCACCCCAAGTTCCGACACCTGCTTGGGAAAGGCAGGGCCAAAGAGCTAAGCCTCCCACCCGCTTGGATCCACAGGGACAACACTTAGGAACAAGGTGTCACCCAGCCGCCAGCCCCGCCAGCCTCTCACACCGGAGCGCACAGGTGGTTACCTGCACGGGTGCTGCATCTGAGCCGCACAACTTAACTCCCAATAACGTGGGAGTGGTGTTGGCTAAAAGTCCCCAGCACCATCACCTCAGGTCCCTTCAGCCTAAGGGACACGGATCCGGGCACAGGCGCAGACAGGTAGAGGTTCCCAGGGCAGCCGGGAGCCCAAGCCCGCCCACTTCTCCACGCGCGGCGCCCAGGGCTCCTCCTCCGACCTCGCGAGGCACCGGGGCACTGGGTTCCCGCGCCAGCCCGACCTCGATGTAGCCCCGCAGCCCCGCAACCCCCAGCCCCGAACGGCGCGCACTCACCCTTCCGCTCCCTCAGGCTCGACAGCGACCAGAGCAGCAGCGCCACCGAGGCCAGGAAACACAGCTGGCTCAGCAGAAGGTCCCCGCGGCGGCGGCGGCGGCGGCGACCCGGGCGCGCGCGGTCCTCGTCGCCGGGCGGCATCCTCCTCCTCCTCCTCCTGCTCGGGCGGCGGCGGCGCCTGCTGTCGCGAGCGGCCGCGGCGGGGACGGCGGCGCAAGGCAGCCCTGCGCGCGGCACCCGCGCGTCCTCGTCCTCGCCGCGCGCCCTCCCGGCCGCCGCCGCCTCCCCCGGCGCGCCCTGCTCGCGGCCGTCGCCGCCGCCCGGTGCCTCCTCCCCGCCCTCCTCCGCCTTCTCCGCCTTCGCCTCCGCCTCCCGCCCGCCGCGCGCCCGCGTTGCCGCCTCCCTGCGCCCGGGGTCCTGCGCCGCCTCCGCGCGCGCCATGGCTCCCACGCTCAGTGCCCGCGCTCGGCCTGGGGCGGCGGCGGGAGGAGTCGGAGGCGCGGGAGGAGCAGGCGGACCGAGAGGAGGCTCCGGCCTCGCGGGGTGCAGGAGCGAGGCGCGGGGCCTCCCGCCTTCTCCAGTGAGCGCGCGTGGCCAGGAGCACCTCGCGCTGAACGCCGAGTGAGGGGAGCGCGGACGAGCGCGGCTGCTCGCGCCCGGTGGGCGGCAAGGGGCGCACGGGCGGGGGGGCAGTGCCCGGCACGCGGTCCTGCGCGGAATCCCGTAGGCCTCTCGTGCCCGAGGTGGGAGCGGCGCAGGGGGCCCATTCCGGACGCGCACGAGCCAGCGCGGGAGCCAGATGTCCACCGAGAAGGATTGGCCCGAAACTTTGGGAGAAACCGAGGGTCTCAGCCCCCTCCCACCCGCAGCCCAGAGTGCGCCCCTACCCCCTCCAGGTTGCGGCCCCCGCCTCCACCCGGTGAGCTTAGCTGCCTCGCAGGCCTCCTCAGGCAGGCCTCCGGGGTTCCCCTCTGCCCCCTTGTGGGGATCCCCGTGCGCACCAGCCTATTGGCTCTCCAGAGGTGTCCTGGCTTTTCCCCTCTGGCCCAGACTCTCACTTGGCACCCTGATGTGCTGGACCCAATCCAGGTCTCTGCTTGAGGGCAGTGGCCACTGGCACAGTCTCTGGGAAAGATGGGCTGAGGGTCGATAGCCAACCTGAGGAGAGTACCGCCTGTCCACCTGCAGATTAGAGCCCCGGTCCCCACTTGCCGGTTCCGCAGTCCTTCTGCTTTCACTGACCCCAAGGGTGGATGCCTGGGAGACTTGCAGGCCTCTCCCAGCCCCCAGGAAGGTGCGCTGTCATCTAGGCACTCTCCTGCCTAGGCTTCCCTGGCCTCCCCGGTGCACCCCTCAGGCTGGTGGCTGGATGACAAGTACAGCCCTGAGAAGCTTTTGTGGTGGAGCTGAAAACTAAGGTTCAAAAAGGAACCCAAGGGACCCAGGTTCCCGGTGATCAGAGGGAGTCTAATCAAACCCGGAAATGTGGCTCATGGCCCTAGGGAGTGAAGGGAGGAGGCAACCTCCGTACAGGTTTTCCAGGCCTATTGTCCAAATCGGTGTCCATGGATGGGTGACCTTCTGGCCTGCAGCCTCCCAGATGTCCTAGACAGCAGCTGGGGACAGTGGGGCCAGGCCGGTGGCCCCCTTCCCATTCTACCTGACAGGAATGAAGGGCTTGCTTCCTGTGTGTGTCACACTTGACTCCTATCTTTCCGGACATGCAGAGTCCCTTCCACCCGTGCCTGGGTGGCATCCCTTCACTGAGGCACCAAGGAGGGCTCAAGCACAGATGGCATCCAGGCTGCAGCACTGTTGGGATTGTCCTGTGGTGTCACCTCTGCCATGTAGCCAGAGACACAGAAAAGCAGGCAGAGAAGCTCAAAACAAATCAAGTGATCAGGAAAGACACTGCGGCAGTGTTTCCTGGTGGAAAGTAGGAAAAGTAAAAGGTGAGGAGGAGAACCTGGAACCAATTGAGTTAGGGGATGAACACCCCTGGCTCAAAGGGGAAAGCACCACAAGCACAGGAGCTAGTGGTGGGTGGGGGTGATGTGGAGCACCCAGGAGCACCCGCAGTTCCCTGGGAGAGAGAACACACCTGTGGATGGGAGAGAGGTGCTTCAGATAGCAAGGGGAAGTACTGCAGGAGAAGCAGAAGGATCCGTCCCGCACCCCGAGAAAAAGGTCCCCAGCCTGACAGCATGCAGCCCTCCTCACCCCACACCATGGCACCTCTGCAGGAATCTGCAGCATCCCCATCAGCTCAGGGCCAGGTGGAAGACCATGGGCCCTGGAGGAGCGGGGGTCAGCCCCGAGGGGCTCCTCTACCAATGGAAGCCATGCCTCTGTTACCCCCTGTGCCAGAAATTCTGCCAGAGCCTGGGTTTCAGAAACAGGAAGCAGGAGCCAGGGCAAAGAACGTGCACATGAGCGTCCCCTCTCCGGATCTGCATGAGTCCTGAGGCACCTGTTGCCTTTTATTTCTCCCACTGTGTGCATTTGGTCCCTGTTTGTGCAGCTGCCCTTAAGGAGACGATTTCAGGCTTCTGCAAGGATCAGAGAAAGTCTGAGAACATCTCCCCTGACATGAGGTCCCTTCAGCCTTCCAGGAATGACACAGGAGTGTTCACAGGGCACCGGCTCGCTAGTTTCCATCTCCTGTACAGGTGGCATGGGGCTTGATGTGGGGCATAAGCCTGGTTGCTCTTTCTCCCAGCCCTGCCTTTGAAACAAAAATGGAAGGGGTCCAGTGACCACCTCACTTGACTCAGTGCTGGCCGAGCCTCACAGCGCCAGCCAGCAGGCCCTCCCCACACCGCCCCTCGGCCTTCACAGCTCAGTGCTGGCCAGTGCCCAGACCTGAGGGCAGTTTCCACGACAAAGCCAGGTTGTGTCAGCGTAACAGCAAATGCTGCCAGCGTGCCACATAGATGAGCCACTGGTTTAGAAGAGGACAGAGGAGAGGACCAGAAAATTCCAAAAGCCGCTTGCCTGCCATGGCTGCTCCCTATGACAAGGAGATGAGATCAGTCAAATATGGGCCACAGAAACCACTAGGCATGGGAAGAGTGACACTGGCAGGTGGCAGGAGGACACAGTCATCCTTCCATGACCCATTCCTGGAACAGACCTTGCATGCTGCGGCCCTTGCATGGCCAGGCCTCCTGTCTTCATGGAACCCCAACCTGGTCTTAGGAAGTCATCACATGATGGTATCGATGGGTGTCCTGTCACCTCCAGGCGAGACTCTGACGCATGCATCCTCACAGAGATTTGCACAAACCCCGATTTCCCTAGGACCCCATGAGATTATTGCTGCCGACACTCCTGCCAGGGCAGCATTTTACAGGACAAAAAGCCAATCCCTGCTCTGCAGTGAGTCCACACTCCCCATCTCCAACTTTGAAAGCACGACGAGGACAGGAGGGACCCAAGTTAGTTTAGGTGTGCGGGATACAACTGCAGGTCAAAGGAACCACTCATCTGATAGTCCCTCCTAGGCTTTAATTTTTTTCTGCCCTGCTGTGTACATTTGTGTGGTGTTTTTTGACTCCCTGCGCAGACATGATATTTTTTTCAAGTGTCTACTGTCACATTCCCAGCTACCTTCTAATAAATTTGCTGAGGTATAATATGCGGAGGGCACAACACACACACAGAGTAAGCACTCAACTTGGTGACTTTGTGGATGTGTAGGCACCCTACCAAGTAAGTTCCACTTTCAGGGCACAGAACATTTGCTGCTTGCCCCACCCACATCTCCTCACACAAGCCCCTCCCAGGCAGTAATCTCCCACCTGACTCTTTACTGGCCTCTGGTGCTAAGTGGTGGTTGCTTGCCCTTGGTTCTCGGGTAGGCGGAGACTGCTTCGGCTCAGTGCACGCACACCAGTATATGAGGCTGGAATTATTCTTGCTCGTTCTGTGTACGTGGATGTTGCTTTCTACCTGATGCTTCAGTTCTCTTCCAAGTTTAGTGTAAGCCAAGAATAATCAAACCATTGCATCTGGATCAGAGAGATGAATGACCTCGCAGATAGGCCTGTTTTAGAAGGAACTCCTAGCTGAAACTGAAATAGTCCTGGGCTGCTCCACAAACCAGGTTCCCTCTTAAGGAGAGGCCAGGGCGAGATTGCGGTAACACAGGGCTGCTGACAAACTTCGGACAAGCTAGACTCCCGACAACGTTCTGAAACGTTTTCACAGCCTGTAATGGAAAGAGGCAGTTCAACTCCTGTTCTGGACATCCCCTCCACCCCTTTGTCTTGTGACAGGGCGGAAAGTAGACCATCTGGAAAGGTGCACACCAGCCCTGATGGTGCTGGCGGGCCTGAAAGGCACCTGCAGCAACGCCAGCCCCACCAAGTAGCTGGACCAGGAGGCCACCACGCCGCCTCTGGTGAATCCTGGGGATGGGAGAAGCCATCTAAAAATGGGAAGTGTAACACCTGGTTCCCATTTGTCAGTATTTTCAATGGACTTGTTATGGGTGTTTTGAAGAAATACAGAGTATACAATACACTCTCTAGATATTTCTCCATCTCTTGTTTTGCATGAGTACTTTTGTTTTTATTTTTGTTTTTGTCTGAGACAGGGTCGCTCTAGTTCATGTTGGTCTTCAACTCACTATGTAGCCCAGGCTGGCCGAACTCATGGCAATCCTCCTGCCTCAGCCTCCCCAGTGCTAGAATTAGAGGCTACTCTACTATATCTACGTACTGTTTTTTTTAAAAAACAAGGATGCTATATTATGAATTGTGTAATCCTATTTTATGAAGTTCAGGAAAATCACCTCTCACCCTCACACTCTTTCTTGCCCATATATATGATCCTGATAGAATGAACAAATTCCTCAAATTACAAAAATACTTAATTTTTCTTCCTCTTAGGCTTTAAAAATGGTTAGCAATGGTTCTTCTGGAGGTGGGATTGTAGGACTGCAGTAGAGAGTGGGGGATAAGGAAAGGTTTCCACTTTTTAATCTAATTCTCTACTATAGTATTTGAAATTATTTTTGTCCTCACTGACACTTTTAAGCTTAAAACATAAAGACTTCAGAGAGGAGCCTGACTGTGTGCAGCAGTGCAGACGCGCAGCCTTGCCGGGAAGGGTGCAGTGGGGCGACCTCGGCCACTGAGCTGATCAGCCTCCAGGCCTGCCGTCCAGGGTTCTGGCTCCTGGTCCTGGGCCTGTGGCTGTGTGCAGAGGCTCCTTTCCCAGGGCTCAGCCGAGCTGCCTGCAGCAGGAGCTTGGATTTAGGGCTCTCGTCTGGTCACAGGTCTCAGCTGTGGTCCCTTCTCCCTGTGCCTCAGTTTCCTCACAGATGATGGGAACAATAATTGATCACCCTTCTCCTGTAGGACGTTTGCAGCAAGGATGGATTTTGAAAGTACAAAACTTTCAAAGGAAAGGCTGGTCCCCTGCGTCATCCCGAGGAAGAGCCTTCCAGCAAACACAGCACATTGGAGCTAACTCAGCCCAGCACAGCTGTCTGGTGGAAGGACCCAAGGAATAAGTCCTCATCACTTGAGGGACCAGAAAGGACTGCATGCACCCCTCCTGCAGCGCTGGCTCATTTCCTGACCTCACGTGCCCTAGCAGATATCAGCTGCCCAGGATCCAACAACTCGGTTACAAGCAGGGAAAGACTGTGGAGGCGCGCCCCCTGGCGGCAGTGGCAAACACCGTTCTGGGGGATTTCCAGATACCTATCCACCTGCCCTTGATCTTGACCTGTTCCTCCTAATCCTAGACTGAATGCACGATGTCTTTTCTCTCCATGTCACCACTCAGGCAACCTCAAGATGTTATTCAAAGGACAAGTGTGTCACATAAAGCACTTCCTGTACCCAGAATTTTTTTCACTGGTGACATTGTCTCACCAGGAACTTAATTTATTTGTTCCAAATTATCTAAGTTCTGAGGAAGACAGGACTCATCTACAGAACTTCTTCGCTGACCATTTCCATCCTTACTACTCAAAATGTTCTCCCAGGACCAATAGGAACCAACAGATAGCAGCCTCATGAGAGGACCTGTGAGAAATGCAGAATCCCAGGCTCAACACAGACCTGCTAAATCAGCATCTTCATTTTTCCAAAACCCTCAGAGTATTCCTAGCCACGCTGGAGATGGAGAAGTATGGAGTTGGTTGGTACTTCCTCACAGACAAGATGACTCGGGCTTCATAACTCTCTTAGCTCATTTTGTCTCAGAACAAAATACCTGAGGCCAAGCAACTTATAAAGTGAAGAAGTTTATTTGACTCAGTTCTGTTGGCTGGAGGGTCTAAATAGCATGGTGCCATCCTAGTGAGGGTCCACTGAATGCATCACAACATGGCTGGGTACAAAACAGGCCAAGTTCACTGGGGGTGGGGCATCCTTTTTAACAGTCTGCCCTAGCAGTAGTAATCTAGCTCTTCAAGAGTGAGAACTCCAGGAGTAATCCACTGTGGCCTAATTGCCTCCCTCTTAAAAGTTCCTCCACCTCAGCACCACCACATGGGACCAGGCCCCCAGCACGTGAACCTTCCTGAACACAATCCAGTGATACCCAAACCACAGTATCCATCAGCCGTATTTAGGTCCAACCACACATGACAACACTCAGCTTTACATTTTACATGCGCTTTTACATGTATCTTTCCAGTTTTCCAATTCTCACTTGCATTTAAACATCTCTTTTTAAAAAATTGTTATTGTGCTCGCTTCAGCAGCACATATACTAAAATTGGAATGATACAAAGATTAGCATGGCCCCTACACAAGGATGACACACAAATTTGTGATGTGTTCCATATTTTTTCAATAACTGGGATCACATCTTATTAAAGAGTTTCTGCATGTCGAAAGAAATCTCCAGCAGGGTGAAAAGAAAACCCACAAACTGGGAAAAAATTTAAGTGAACTGTCCCTCAGACAAAGGACTTCTGTCTAGAACTTATAAAGAATTCTTAAAAATCAGACCCTCAAAATTCAAAGACCCAATCCAAAAATGGGCATCCAAGATGAATACACAGTTCTCAGATGAAGAAATATGAATGGAAAATAAATACATGAAAAAATATTCATCATCATTAGTCATTAGAGAAATGCAAATTTAAAACCACACTGAGATTCCATCTCACCCCAGAAAGAATGGCCAGGATAAAAAAAAAAAAAAC
>PVJX010000613.1:0-175898 GCA_004027295.1 Dolichotis patagonum | reverse complement strand
AGCCAGATCTTGGAAACAACCTAAGTGCCCATCAACTGAGAAATGGATAAAAAAGTTGTGGTATTTTTATACAATGGAGTAATACTCAGTTATAAAGAATGATCACATTGAGATATTTATAAATAAATGGATGCAACTTGAGGCCATACTCATAAGCAAAATAAACCAAATCACATGTGTAAATACCATATAGTCTCCCTAGTGTAAGAAATGATACGAGTACATAAGATTTTATGGTAATCATGATTCTCCATTACATTGTTTTGAAGCCTTTTAATGTTTTCATTCATCAGCTGGAATGGTTTTATCCTGTTTTGTTTGATTTTATTATGTGTAATGGTATGAACAGCTATTTTGAAGAAAACAAAACATTATGGCAGCCATTGCTGATTTAATATCATCTTGCTTTAAAGTCCTACCATGCTTTTGTTCTTCTATTACCATAGGTTCTATCATGTTGTGTTTTATTGGATTTTATTATATGTGATAGTATAAACAAATTTTTTATGGAAAATGAGATATTATATATGAGATGATCATTTTCTGTTATTTGGTTCAGAATACCCTGTAATTCTTTCATTCTCTTCAATGGTTTTATACTATTGTGTTATGTTTGATACTATTGTATTTGAAGCCATGCTCAACTATTACAAAGAAAGAGACATTATGGTAGCTACTGTTAATATCCGGTTGTCTTGTTGTAAAGTGCTGTGTTGCTTATGTTGTTCTGATCTGCTTTGTTCTGTCCTCTTTTGTTTTATTCTCTTTAAAATTAAAAAAAAATATTTTAAAAACAAAACAAAAAAGGATAAAAACAATACTGAATTTCAAAAAAAGTAGAAAATAACACAAGTAATATATTACATATTGTTATCTTAAAAGTAGTTGTTCATATTACAACATTTAAGCATGAAAAAAAAATCAAACAATCAAACAATGACAATACAAACTTCTTTTCAGTGAACTTACAGAGATTAGTAGTATATAAGTCTTATAAATTTATACATATGCACACATATACACAAAATATATACATATATTTTCCCTTCTTTCTTTCCCTCTTTCCCCTAACCCAGTTGTTCTCTTGTTTTGAGCACTTTTTTCCCCCTTTCATTTGCACAATATTTATGGTACATTTTGGACCTTATTACTTTTTCAGTTTTTTTTTACATTATGGAGACAATATGATATTTACACATGGGAGTTTGATTTATTTTACTTATGAGTATGGTCTCAAGTTGCATCCATTTACCTATAAAAGCCTCATTTATCCTTATTTATAGCTGACTAATACTCCTTTGTATAAAAATGCAGCATCTTTTGTAGGGGTTCTGCAAGCAAAGGGAAAATAAAGGGATGCACACAGCAAGAGTCAGCAAAATCACTGCCGCCCAGCCAGCATAAGCAAGCAGCTTTTATTGAGCTAAAGAACAAATAAACTCATATTGTACATGCTTAGATTATATAACTTGTTGCTTCTTGTCCTTATAGGGCCTCATGTTTTTACCTTATAGAGGGGATATTTCAAGACATGCACTTTCTACTGTCAACTGGATGTGTCCAGGACAAAATTCAGTCAGTGTGGCCTCTCCACAATCTTTTTTATCCATTCCGCAGTTGATGGGCATTGGGTTATTTCCAAGATTTAGCTATTACAAATTGTGCTGCTATACGCATGGATGCACATATATAGCTGTGGCATGATGGCTTTGATTCTTCTGGGAAAATACCCAGAAAGGGAATAGCTGAAATTGAATAGGATCTCCAATGCTAGTTTTCTGAGGAATCTCTACACTGATTTCCACAGTGGTTGCACCAGTCTACCCTCCCATCAACAGTAGAGAAGTGTTCATTTCTCCCCACAGCCTGGCCAACATTTGTTATTGGTTGTTTTCTTGATGGTGGACATTATTTCTGGAGTGAGATGGAATCTCAATGTTGATTTAACTTGAATTTCTTTAATGACCTGTGGTGTTGAATGTTTCTTCACATATTTATTTGACATTTGTGTTTCTTCATCTGAGACATGTGTGTTCATTTCAGTTGCCCATTTTTGGACTGGGTCTTTGAATTTGAGGGGCCTGTTGTTTTTCAGTTCTTTATATGTTCTAGATATAAGTCCTTTGTCTGAGGGACAGTTAGCTAAAACTTTTTCCAATTCTGTGGGTTTTCTTTTCATTCTGTTGGTGATTTCTTTTGATGTGCGAGAACTTTTTAATACGATGAGATCCAGTTGTTGATGCTTTGAAATACTTTCTGTGCAGTTTGCGTTTTGTTTATGAACTCTTTACCTACCCTTATGTCATCAAGATTTCTACCTACCTTGTCTTCCAGTAGATCGAGTGTTTCTGTTTTAATATTTAGATCTTTGATCCATTTTGACTTTAGCTTAGTGCATAGTGAAAGACAAGGGTCTCGTTTTAGTCTTTGGCAGTTGGAAAGCCAATTTTTCCAGCACCATTTGTTAAAGAGACTTTCTTCCAGTGAACATGTTAGACCCCTTTGTCAAAGATAAGGTGATCGTCTTTGTAGTTGTGTCTGCATCTTCTAATCTGTTTCCCCTGATCCTCAGGTCTATTTTTGCCAGTGTCATGATGATTTTATCACAGTAGCTTTGTAGTATAAGTTCAAGTCAGGGATTGTGATGCTTCCTGCCTTGCCTTTGTTGTCCAGGATTGCCTTTGCTATTCTAGGTCTCTTCTGGTTCCAGATGAATTTTAGGAATGTTTTCTCTAGATCTGTAAGGTATGCTAATAGTAGTTTCATCCGGATTGCACTTAATCTGTATAACAGTTTTGGGAGTATGGCCATTTTCACAATGTGGGTTCTTTCTACCCAAGAGCAAGGGATATCTTTCCATTTCCTGCTATCTTCTTAAATCTCATTTTTTAGAGGACCATAGTTTTCAATGTATAGATCTTTTACTTCGTTTGTTAGATTTATTCCTAAGTATTTCCTTTCATTGGATGCTATTGTGAAAGGTGTTATTTTTCATAATTTCTCACTCAGTGAGATTTTTGTTTGTATACAGGAAGGCTATTGATTTTTGAGTGTTGACTTTATATCCAGCTATGCTGTTGAATTTGCTTGTTAACTCTAGTAGTCTTTTGATGGAGTTTTTGGGGTCTTCTATGTAGAGTGTCATGTTATCTGCAAATAATAATAATTTAACTTCTTCCTTCCTATCCCTATTCCTTTTATTTCTCTCTCATCTAATTGTTCTGGCTAATGTTTCCAGAATTGTATTGAATAGGAGTAGTGACAGTAGATATGTTTGTCTCATTCCTGATTTTAGATTGAAAGCTTTCAGTTTTTGTCCATCTAGTATGATGTTGGCTGTTGGTTTATCATACATGTCTTTTATCAGATTGAGGTAGAGACCATCTACTCTGATATTCTGTAGGGTTTTTATCATGAGTGAGTGTTGGACTTTATCAAAAGCTTTTTCTGCATCTACTGAGATGATCATGTGATTTTTGTCTTTGGCTCTGTCGATGTGGTGTATCATATTTATTAATTTGCATATATTTAACCATCCCTGCATTCCTAGGATAAATCCCACTTGGTCGTGGTGTATAATCTTCTTGGTGATTTGCTGCTGTCTGTTTGCTAGTATTTTATTGAGAATTTTGCATCTATGTTCATTAGGGAGACTGGCCTGTAGTTCTCCTTTTGCATTGGGTCTTTCTCTGATTTTGGTATCAGAGTAATACTTGCCTCCAGGAATGAGTTAGGGAGAATTTCTTCCTTTTCAATTTTATTAAAGAGTTTAGGGAGTACTGGCATTAAATCTTCTCTTAATTTATTGTAGAATTCAATTGTGAGCCCATCAGGACCTGGGCTTTTCTTTGTTAGTAAGCTTTTTATTACACTTTCAATTTCAGTCACTGATACTGGGTTATTTAAAATTTTTATATCTTCTTGATTCACCTTTGATAATTCACACATATCTAGGAATCTATCCATTTCTTCTCTGTTTTCCAGCCTATGCAAGTAAAGTAGATGGTAGTGATCTTCTGAATTTTGACAGGATTTGTAGTAATTTCACTCTTTTCATTCTTCATTGCATGAATTTGAGGAGTTTTTTCCTTCCTTTTCTTGAAAAGGTTGGTTAGGGGCTCATTGATTTTGTTTATTCTTTCAAAAACCAACTCTTCAATTCATTAATTCTTTGTATTGTTTTCTTAGTGTCAACTGCATTAATTTCTGCTCTGATCTTTATAATTCCCTCCCTTCTATGATCTTTCTTCTTGACTTGCTCTTCTTTTTCTAGAAGCTTGAGGTGAAGTCTTAGGTTGTTTATTTGTGCTCATTTTTTCCTGATGTGAGAATTCATTACTATATATATCCCTCTTAGGATGCCTTTCATTGTGTCCCACAGGTGCCTGTATGTTTTCTCTGCATTTTCATTTAATTGTAGATATTGTTCAACTTCTGTCTTAATATCATCTGTAACCCATTGGTTCAGGAGAGTGTTATTTAATTTTCATGTGTTTGTATAGTTTTTGCAGCTTCTTTTTCCATTAATTTCCAGTTTCAGTGCACTGTGGTCAGATCATATGCATGAAATAATTTCACTTCCTTTGCATTCACATAAGCATGTTCTATGGCATAATATATGGTCTATTTTGGAGAAGTCCCATTGCAGCTGAGAAGAATGTGTATTCTGATGTTGTTAGGTGAAACACTCTGTAAACATCTATTAAGTACATTTGTCCACAGGTTTAATTCAGTTCTGTTATTTCTTTGCTGACTTTTTATCTAATTGGTCTATCACTTTGTGACAATGTGGTATTAAGTTCACCCAATACAATTGTATTATTGCTTATTTTATTTTTCATGTCTGTTCATATTTGTCTTATATAGTTGGGTGCTTCTGTATTTGCTGCATATGTATTTATAGTTTTTATCTCTTGCTCTTGAATCTTTCCCCTAACAAGTATGTAGTGACCTTCTTTGTCTCTTTTGATCATTTTTGGTTTGAAGTTCACATTGTCTGCAAACAGACTAGTTACCCCTGCTTTTTTCTGGGTTCCTGTCACATGGAATATTGTTTTCCAAGCTTTGACTTTCTGTCTACAAGTTTCTTTTTTAGTTTGATGTGTTTCTTGTGTAAAGTATATTGTTGGATCTTGTTTCTTGATTCGTTCTGACAATCTATTTCTTTCAATTGGTGAATTGAGGCCATTTACATTGATGGTTATAACTGTGATATATTGGCTTAACTTTGCCATATTATTTTCCTGTGGTGGGTTTCCTGATTTACCCCCTTGTTTAATTGCTTGCCCTTCCCAGTGGTTTGTTTCTTTTGTTGTTCTGGGAATTGTGGTCATTTTTTTCCCTATCTAGAATGTCTTTCAGTACTCTTTCTAGGGTTAGTTTGGTGAACATGAATTTCTTCAGTTGTTCTTTGTCTTAGAAGTATCTTATTTTTTCATTAATTTTGATAGATAATTTTGCAGGCTACATCAATTGGAATTGAAAGTTGTTTTCTTTCAGGGCTTTTCATATTCTGTTCTTATGCTGAATTTCTTGGATCTTGGTTATTATATGTCTGGGTGTAGATTTATTTGGTTATGGCTGTTTGGAGTTCTATATGCCTCACTTACCTGCATTCTTTTCTCATGCTTGGGAAATTTTCTGCTATTACTTCTGAAAATAGATATTTAATGTCATTTGCATTGATTCTTAAAATTTCATTACACTTATCTGTCTTATATTGATTTTCTTTGTCTTATCTTGGAGCTGTTGAATTTTTATTTGATAATCCCTTATTGTTTTTAAGAGTTTTGCCGGAGGTTTAGCTCAGTGGCTTAAGTGCCTGCTTGGCAAACGTTAGGTCATGAGTTTGATCACCAGCACCAAAAAAAAAAAAAAAAAAAAAAAAAGAGTTCTTTCCTTTCATGATTGCTAGTTGTGATCCTCTCTTCAAGGTCTGAAAGTCTATTTTCAGTTTCATTCAAGTGGTTTTGCCAGTTTTCAATGGAATTTTTAATTTCTTTGATATCTCCTTGAATTTGTGTCATGCATTCTATTTCTTTCCTATATTGTTCATTCAAGGTTTCCATCATTTTCCTATGCTCCTGTACCTTTTATCTATGCCTTCTCTAGCTATGCAGAGCAACTCCTTCATTAATGTTGTCCTTTCTTTCTTTACCTGAGAGATTATTTCTGATCTGACTTCCTCTATAGCCTCATGGATTTGTTTCTTTATTTCAGTTGTTATCTTTGCAGAAAATTCAGTTGTGTAACTTCCAGTGTCCTCTATTTCAGTGTCTCCTGTACTTGTTCCAGATGGGCAGCACATTTGAGATTGCATTTTGCTTTTTTGTTTAGTCATTTTCACCTCTTGGGTTAATATTTTGATGTTTTCAATCATGCTAGTCTTGACTGTCCATTGTGTGTGTGTTAGGGTCCTACTGTGTGGCTGGCATTCAGTCCATGGCTGTCTCCTACAATTTAGGGGAGGGGCCAGCCACCTGAATTCGTCCTTCAGGGCCTGTTGGGTGAGACCTATATCCTTCCTAGGCTGACTAGTCTAGGAGTACTGACATGAACCAACCCTTAGCTCATATTGTTACTGTGGCTTCAGACTGTTCTAGGCTGCCAGACACACCTGTACATGGTGTGCACACCAGCTGAGACCCTATTGTGTCAGTAGGGGTCTTGCAGGTCCAGTTGGGTTCCTCTAGGTGAGCAGAGGCCTTATCAGCACACTCGCCAGCCAACCCAGGGTTCTCTGTATGGAAGAAGGACTCACCTGTGCTCTCACCGGCTTGCTGAGGTCCTCTGGGTGGGAGGAGAGCTTGCTGAAACTCCCACCAGCCCACCAAGGTACTGCAGGTGATGGAAGGGGTTGATGATGATCCCCTGGACTTCTGAGGAGCTGCGGGCAGGGGTGGCTGAGACTACCCTCAGCTGCTGAGGTCTTTCAGGTGTGGAGAAGTGGTGGCCAAGGCTCCCATTGGCTGCTGAGGTCTTTCTGCTTTTAAACATCTCTTAAATATAGAAAACTAACAAAAGCAAATCCTTAGAGTTTAAGTATTCAAAGTTACCAACAATCTGAGTTCTTATGGCCCTGTGGAGGAAGAATTCCAGATATTGATATTTCATCAAACAGTTAGCTGTGAGTCCTATTCAAATCATTCTATTCCACATAGTACTCAGAAAAAAAAAAAACCTTTAAGTTAAATCTCACATCTGTTGAAAGTTGCATTAGTTCAATAATAGTATCAGATTATAATGCACCTAAAACACAAAAAGGCATAACCCAAACTTTGAGAAAGTATCATGAGAATATGAGAGTTCAATCTTGCTTGATAATCCTTTTCTTATCAGTGTTCCTGCCCTTCATCTGCATTAGTCATGTTTTCATTATAGCACCATATCCAACGATAGCAAGTTTTTTTTATTAAGATGACAAAAATTATTAGAGGAATGAAAAATAAGATGCTAAAAAATGGATGTGACCTTTTTTGTTGAACTTTTTGTTTGGAGCTAATTTTAGCTCCTAGTTAGTTGAGCATTGGTGGAATATTCGCTGATGGTACTATGGTTGCAAAAATAATACAAAGGTTTGCATCTAACTCCTTGTCAATCTTCTCCTATTGGTATCTGGGTATCTGTAGTACAACAGAGCTATGGGATTAACATCATATAATATCACTGGCTAAACTTTAGAGCTTATTTAAAGGATATGGTTTGGTGTTAGAGCTCATGCAATGTCCTGGGTTCGATCCCCAGCACCAGAAAAACAAGCCACTATTCCCTCATATCCTTTCTTCGGTTCTGGTATTCTATCAAGGATTCCACATCTAGTTATTATTTCTCTTTATTTTTACCAATCTACAATAATTTTTCAGTTTTTCCTTCTCTTTCATGATTTTTTTACACTGTTGAAGCATACAGCATTTATTCTTGATTTAGTTCTGTCAGATGTTTTCCCATGATTTGCCTAAGGTTATGCCTTTTTGGCAAAGAAATGTCCTTCTTAGTGTTTCCTAAAAGGAACCCATGATGTCAGAACTATATCTTCTTACTAGTGATGTTAATCTTGTCATTTGGAGTTAATAGTTGGGGTAGATACTTTGTAACTATACCTATCTTGCTGTTTCTCCTCAAAATTTCACCCAGTAATTTTAACAAATATGGATGGATCTTTCTGTAGCAATGATCAAGGTGAAAGAGGCAACAGTTTATAAAAAGTTCCTTGCATTTTCCTAAAGTAGTAGCTGACTATTGGAGGAGACTCAACGTGTGTAAGTCTCCTATGATTCTATGAATTATAGTTCGAAATTTGAGAGGGAAGAAAGCCATGCTTAAACAATAGCAAGGAGTCGTGGGAAGCAGAAAGCAGAAGACCATTTCCACATTCTCTTCCTAGTCCAGGTGCACATGGGATTTCCTATCAGTAGATCTGAAAACTACCAGTTAAAGATGCAAGGATTCTAAATCTTTAAGTGGTGCCTTTAAAAGACCTAGGATTCCATTGAGAATTAAATCATCACACAACTGTTTACACACCAAGCTCACTGTTAGTAAAGTGCAAAAATCAAGCAGAGACAGTTATTTTATTAAAACACATTGCATTACTAATTTTTAAATCACCCACATTTTATTAGAATCAACAAATTCCTTTAGTAGATGCAGTATTTATCTTTGATTACTAGCAGTATTTTTCATGAAGAAATATTTGTTCAGATCTATTAAGCATCATGCTTTGAATGAGTTATGATTTCAAAATGTCCTAGTTCAAACATGTTTTGTTCTTAACGTGAGCATCACACCCTCTGTGTGTTTAAGAGGAACCTTAAAGCCACTGAAGGTACAACAAGGGATCCTTGCTCACCCAGAGGACCCTTTAATTCCCATCTAAGGAGCAAGCTCTGGTCCCAGCACCATTGGCAAATATTCCACCAAAGCTCAGGGAAACATGAGCTGAGTCTGGCTTTTCCAGAGATGTAGGACTAGAAGAATATCACGACTTCCAGGTACCTTCATTTCCTTCATTTATTTAAAAAAACAGGTTTTTTTTCCTCCTCTTCTAATAAAAAGAATGACCACATCATCACACACAGTGACACACAGTTATTCAGGAATCTCAGCTTTCAGAGAAGGATAAATGACTGATCCCCATATGGACCACTGACATAAGTGCTTCTGATCTTTGTGAATTCCTTACACAGTAGCTATCATCTGTGACATGATTGCTGAAATATTCTGTCATACTGCAAAATCTTACATGGACAATGTTTTACCTGCTATGCAGAGTTCCAGGACTTTCTGCAGATGGTAGAGGAAGCCTGTCTGAAAACCTCTCCCTCCATACCTGCATGGAGAACACTGGGAAGAAATAGGCAGAATCAACATTTTCAGGACTCCAAAAATCAACTAAAGATCTCCATCAATCTGGGGAGCATTTATTCAAGTAAACAGCAGCTGAGGCTGAGTAAGAGCAGTGATCATGTGCCCTTTCAGCTTGCCCTGGTCCCTCTCCTGCCTCCCAGCTGCATGGTAGTCTTGACAACAGAAGCCCTCTTTCACTAAACTAGCAGCCAAGCAGCCAGGGAAGAGGCAGCCTGTCATTACAGGATGCTTCCGGTGGTTCTCGGAAGGCTCTTTTTGAGTCATCCAGACTCAGAGGTCAGCCAATGAAAATAGCCTTTTTGCCTGTTGGGATTTGTTGGAAATAATCAGCAACAATTGTTTAACATCAAGCCTGAGGCAAGGAATCACAGATAGAACAAACAGTAGGCTAACCAAGAATTTCAAAGCAAAAGCTAGAGAAAGAGAAGTCCACGAGGAGCTTTGAAAACACATTCATGAGAATGCAAAATGCCACATACTCGTGCAGGGCAGTGCGAATGTCCAGGGCTGTGTACGTGCTCAGGAAGGATCTGCAAGGTCCTCAGTGCTTGCTTTTGATTGCTTAAGGCTTTGTGCAAATGGAGGGGAAAAAAACCGGGGCATGGCTTCTGAGATGGTCACAGTGCCAGTGTCCTTGGAGGGACTACCTCAGCTCTGAGAAGGAAAGAGGGTGATCATGATCACAAAAGAATAAAACTCACTGGTAGAGGTAAATTCATAATCAGATTCAGACTAATTCATGATGAAAATGGTGCTATGCAAATCTTTCAAATTTCAGCATGGAGGTTAAAAGTCAAAATAGTTGAAAACAACTATAACCAAAAAGTTAAGAAATAAGTGATATTTAAAAAACGTAATTTGTGACAATGAAAATGTAAGTTGCAGTGGAGGGGGTAAAATTCTAGAGCAGGGGTAGTGAACCTATGGTATATGTGCCGCAGTGGGCTTTTTCTCATTGAAAGCTCTAAAAGGTTTGCCATCACTGGTCTAGAGTATACATCTGTGACTGTTGGGGTTTGTGCCTAGATCCCCAATCCCCCAAAAGGGTGCATGGTGAAGGCTCAGAAGAATGAGACAAGCAGCATGGTCTTTAGGGCTGCAGGAGGAGTGAGATGCTCAGCAGAGCTCATAAGTCTGCTAGCCGGTTGACGGACTGACACTAGGCAGCTTGTATTTAATCAGAACAAGCAAGGAGTTCAGTGGACAGTGGAGGAAACCTGAACAGGATCTTGGGAGAGGTTCAAGGACCCCTCAGAGCAACAGACAATGCTAATTAAGGAAAACTATCCAGAAAAATCTCTAGGTGGCCTCAGCTGTGGCCTATCTTGCCCCCTGAGAAGTCTCTTCATTCTCAGTTCAAGGATGGCCGGACCACGCCACAGCCCTGCACGTGTATTCGGCTTCAACGCTCTCCAACATGTGACTAAAGTTTGGCCATTACCAGCTTAAAATAGCCTATTATAACTATAAAATATGTAATGTCAGCTCCATGATAACCATAAATGGGGAGAGGGGAGTGTCAAAGCTTAGCATCACAGAAAGTCACCAAATCATGAAAGTAAACCAACAAAGAATAAAGTATCTGGAAACCAGCAAAGTGACAGGATAAACTCTTAGTTATCAATACAATTAAATGTAAAGGGATCAAACTCTCCAATCAAAAGGCATAAATATGGCTGAATGAATAATAAACAAGATCCAACTACATGACACCTACTGAAAAAACACTTTAGCATTAAGAACACAATAGGCTGAAAGTGAAGAGGTGGATTCTGGGTAAATAGTAATAGATGGAGAGCAACGGTGACTGTACTTACATAAAATGAAACTCAAGCCACAATGTTTATGATAGGCAAAGAAAGTGATGATAAAGGGGTCAATCCATCAAGAGGCCAGAACAATTGTAAATCTAGGTACATCCTAAATGATGATGAACACCTAAATATGTAAGGCAAATATTCATAGACTTGTGAAAAAAACAAATAGCAAAACAATAATAATATTAGGAAACCTCTATGCCCTACTTTCAACAATAGAATCAAGGCAAGAAATTAATAAGAAAATATTAGAACCAAAATGCACTTTACCCTGAATGAACCTCATGGCCATATATAGAACATTCTATCCGATAGCAGCAGAGAATGTATTATTTTCCAGTAGTCATGGAATGTTTTCCAGGACAGACCATATGTTAGGTCACAAAATAAGTCTAGACAAATTCATGAAAACTGAAATAATGTCTAGTATTTTTCTCAACCACAACAGTATGAAACTAGGAATCAATAACAGGAGACATCTTGGAAGATTTACAAATGAGGAAATTAAATATCATGCTCCTGAATACTGAATAAGTAAAAGAAAAAAAATCAAAAGGGAAAATTTTAAAAAATTACTTAAGACAAAATCACAATGGAAACCAAATGTATTGAAACCCATGGGATACAGGAAAAACAGATCAAAGAGGGAATTTTATAGGAATTAATGCCTACTCTAACAAAGAAAATAAGCCCCCAAATAATAACCTAATGTTATATCTCAAAAAGCTAGAAAAAGAACAATCTAGCCAAAGGAAGCAGAAGGGGAAAAAAATCAGAAAAGAAATGAATCAAAGAACAGAAAGATCATAAAAAATTATAAAGTTGAATTGGTTTTCTAAAAAAATAATCAACAATCCTTTACCTAGAATAAGAGAAAAAGAAAGATAACTCAAACGAAAAATGAGAAATGAAAGTGGAAATAATTCCATAGACCCTTCAGAAATAAAAAAAGATCCTAAGGCACTATTGTGGACAATTATGAGCAAAAAAAATTGAATAACTTAAAGAAAATGGAAAAAATATGACCTATCAAGACTGAATCAGGTAAAAATTAAAAATTTACACAGACAAATAACATATAAAAATATTAAAGAAATCGAAGAAGCAACTATAGATCATATAACACAGGAAGCCAAGAGCAGATGGCTTTACTAAAGAATATTACCAAGTATTTAATAATTATTATCAATATTTCTTAACCTCTTCCAAGAAACAAACCCAGAGGAAAAACTTCCAAATACACTTTATGAGGTCAGCATCACCCTGATTCCCAAGCCAAACAAAAATACCATAAGAAAAGAAAATTACAGGCTTGTATTTCTGATGAGCATTGATGCAAGCATCCTCAATAAAATATTAGTGAACTGAATTCAATGTTCCATTAAAAATTTTTATATTATGACCAAGGGGAACTTATTCTTGCTGCATGTGACTGGTTTAAAACATGCAAATCAATCAATCAATCGATCAACCAATCGATCAAAATATGTGATACTTCACTGTTTGGGAAATTAAAACCACATGATTTTCTCTATTGAGACAGAAAAAACATTTCACTAAATTCTGCTTCCACATTTGATAAAAATGCTCAGCAGCTTAAGAATAGAAGTAAAATTTTCCAACACAATAAAGGTGATTTGTGAAAAAGGCTTGCAGCTACATCACAGTCAATTGGAAACCACGCATGCCCAGTGAAGGCAGGTGAGGTACCGCCCTCAGCAATTCCATTCAGCAGAACAGTAAATGCTTCAGCAAGAGCCAGTCAGGCAAAAAAGTAGACAAGAGACATTCAGGTTGGATAGGAAAAAGTAAAATTATTTCTTTCTTCAAATGACATGATTCTATATGTAGAAGGATTTTCCACAAAAAAACCTATTAGAACTGATAAGTGAATGAAGTAAAGTTTCAGGATACAAAATCAACATACAAAAGTTAATAGTTTTATAAATGAAAATATTATATCTAAAAAAAGAACTTAAGAAAACAATCCTATTTACGATGGCATCAAAAATATAAAACAGGAATAAACCAAGGAGATAAAAAGATTTGTACACTGCTATAAAATATTGGTGAAGGAAATCAAAAATATAAAAAAAAATGGAATGCTATCCCATGTTCATGGAGAAGAGTTAATATTATTGAAATATCTGTGCTATCCAAAGAAATATGCAGCAATATTACAAAACATAGACCCAGAGGAAATATTTCCAAATACATCTTATGCCTTGTCTTTTGGAATTCCAAAGACGTTCTTCAAAAAAGAAGAGAAACAATCCTGTGCTTTGTTTGGAACCAGAAACAAAACCCCAAATAAACAGAGCAATACTATGAAAAAGAACAAAGTTGGAAGCTTCATGTTTCCTGATTTAAAATTACAGTAGCACCTCTGTTTGTGAACGTAATTTATTGAATGGTTCTGGAGAATTGCTGTGGTCATGTTTGTCACTCAGGGTGGAGTTTGTGAATGGAAGCAAAATTATGTAAATGTTTGTGTTTACAGACCTAATTGTTTGTGAGCCAAGATATTTCTGTATATTACAAAACAATAATAGCCAAAACAGTATGGTGCTGGCATAAAAAAAAAAAAACAAAGACCAATGATACAGAATAAAAAGCCCAGAAATAAATTCAAACATACACAGACAATTAAATTGTGATAAGGGCATTGATAGGATGCAATAGGTAAAGGACAGTCTTTTTAAAGAATGACACAATTAAAACTGAATTTCCACATGAAAAAGAAAAAAATTAGATTATTAACTTCCATTATACATAAAAATCAACTCAAAGTTGAAAAGCAATTTAGGTGCAAAAGTCAAAAGTCAAAGAATTCCTGGAAGAAAACATAGGGGGAACATTCCTTGACATTTGTCTTTAGGATATTGCACCAAAATCTTGGGAAACAAAAGCAAAAATAAATAAATGGAACAACAATAAAATAGAACTTTCCTGTACATCAAAGGAAACAATCAGTAATATGAAAAGACAATGTCCAAATTGGAAAATTTTCCAAACCCCATCCAAGAAGTTAATCTCCAAATGTATATAAAAACAACTCTTACAATTCAGCAGAAAAACAAATGAACTGACTTTAAAAAAAAAAAAAGCTGGGCAAAGATCCTACACAGATACTTCACCAGAATAGACTATAAAATGGCCAACAGTATATGACAAGGTGTTCTACATAACTAACCACCAGAGAGACGCAAACCAAGATGACTGTGAGGTGTCACCTCACACCTGTGAGCACAGCTGTTAGAGAAAAGACAACAGATAAGAACTGTGTGGAGGAAGGTGAAGCCTAGTACACTGTGGGTGGGAATGTCGATTGGTATGGCTGTTCTAGAACACAGTTCGGGGCGTTCATATAGAAATCAATAATAGAATGACCATATGACCCTGCAATCCCTCTTCAGACTATACACTCAACGCTGAAATCACCACCTCATAGAAGGGCCTGTGTGCCCATGGGTTGTTGTAGCATTATTCACAATTGCCAAGATATGTAAACAGCTTAAGCATCTTTAAATGGATGAATGGACATGGAGAATGCTGGGCAGCATTCCTCCTTTAGCCATGGTTTTGCTTTCCACAGTTTCAGTTACCCATGGTCAACCATGTCTTGAAAATATTAAATGGAAATTTCCAGAAAAAACAATTTGTAAGTTTTAAAGTATGTGCTGTTATTGGGGAAGGACATAGGTTAAAGGATGTAAAATAGCAGACACTGGGTGAACACATCCAGAAAACCAACGCACGACGTGAAGACTACAGTTACCAAAACCAGATTGTGTTTAGGATTTTTGTTAAATAAATTCATCTTGGCTGCTCTTCTCACAATAAAGCAACCATGCAAAAGAATAAATGTTAATTTGCTTCAATATGAGAATTCTGTTGGTATCAGTAAACCCCCTAACATTATTGTATGTCTCAAATAATCACAGTAAAAATTTTGAAAAAGAAATATTAAAGGGAGTCCATCAGGTTGAAAGAGAAAAGATACTTGCCCATAACTCAGGTCCCCATGAAGACACAAGGGACACTGGTGAAGGTCACTAGGGAAGTGTATGTAAAAATAATGCAAATATATTTCTTCTCTGGAGCTTTTTGATACTATCTAATTTTAAAGACCGTTGCATAAAGCTACAATTATAAATAATAAAAAGAAAAAATAATAAATGTGTGTTGGTGGATATAGAATGTAAAAAGGTGTTACTTGTATGACAATGACAGCATAAAAGTGAAAGTTTTATACACCATTGAACACCATTAGTGTCAGGCTGAAACACAGTTATAATACATCAGTAATCTCCAGAAAAAATTAGTAAAATAAAACTCTCAAAACTTGTAAAACAAATCATGATAATTAAAATAATACCCTATGAAAATTCCTACTTCACACAAAATAAACCAATGATGGAAAAACAGAAGAAGAAAAATTATGTAAGACACAGCAAACAAATGTAATCATTATGTTTTATAAACATACTAATAAAAAGTAGAATTAAAAATAGCAAAATGATGCGTGTAATCCTAGATTATTGCTTAATAACATTAAAGTGAAATAGATCACATGCTAGTTCAAAGAGAAATTTGCAGAAAAGATTACAAAAAGCATGACTGAGTCATGTGCTAACCACAAGGTGCATACTTCAGATCCCAAGATGTAGACTGAGAGGGAACAGGCCAGTGGAAATGATCCCAGCAAACAACAACCAAAAAAGAGCTGAGTGGCTAGAGTAACATCAAATAAAATAGAATTTATGATAAAAAATTGTTTCTAAGGACAAAGGATATTTTACAATGATAAAAGCACCAGTCTATCAAGAGAATAGGATTATAAATATTTATGTACCTAACAATTGAGCCCCAAAATGCATGAAGCAAGAAATGACACAAGTGAATAGAGAAACAGGCAACTCAAAAATACTATTTAGGGACCTCTATATCCTTCTTTCAGTTATGGATGCAAAAAAGAGCAAATTATACCCAAGCTAGGAGAAGGAAGGAGAGAATAAAGATTGGAGCAGAAATAAGTGAAATGAGAGTAGAGAAAAATTATTAAGACCAAAAGTTGATTTGCTGAAAATGTCAACCAAATTGACCAACCTTTAGTTAGACTTATAGAGGAAAAAATGACTCAAATTACTAAAATCAAGAATGTAAGAGTGATATTTCTGTTGACATAATAAAAACAAAGATGATAATAGAATAAAAACATGGATAATACATTACATATATTACTATATATGTTTATGTGTTGCAAAACTGTATGTGTTTATGTATAACTAAAATGAGTGACATCAATGGTATAAGGACAGAAGGAAGGAAACAGGAATATTTTGTAATTGTAAGGTACTTGCATAAAGATATAACAATATATTATAGTGTTATTTGAAAGAAGACTTAAACTTTGTTATTGTCAGCTTCAAAAATGCCCTCTAAACTGTTCCTACATTGAGAGAACAAACTCAGTCACTGGCAGAATGGGATTAGAAGCTGGGGCCTACTTGGTGGAAGCGGTCCTCAGAGAGTGTCTTCAGAGAGCAAACTTCTCTCTTCTTCACTATGTCCCTCTGCTACAGTGCTCCTGCTTGGCAACCAGCTAACCATGTACTGAAGCCTCTGAAACCATGAGTCAAAATAAACCTTTACTCCTCCACATATATATCACGTATTTTGTTCCAGTGATGGAAAGCTGACTAATGCAGAGTTACTTGTGAATGAATATTACAGACTCTAATTACAACCAGTGAATATTACAACCAGTAAAAAAGGGAATATAACTGGCATCCTAAGAAATAAAAGAAAATGAAATAACATAAAATGCTCAAGTATAAGGTCAAAAAGCAGACAAATAGTGGAAGACAAGAACTTATGAATAAAGAACAGAAGCAATGAATAGAAAACATAAATAACATATTAATCCAATTATACCAATAATCATTTCAAACATCAACAGTCTACTAACTATACCAACAGCAAGACAGAGATCTTCTGAATGGATCAAAAAGCAAGACCTACCTATGAATTGCATATAAGAAGCTCACTTTAAATATAAAGATTTCTAGAGATTAAAAGTCATAGAGAAATATGTACAATACTAAACAAATCAAAATCAAGCTGCAAAAAATCTTTTAACTTCAGTTATATCAGACAAGAGTGCAAGGAAAGTTATCAGGGACAGAAGAGAACTGCATAATTATGATGAGACCTCATTCAGCTGGGAAGATAGCACAACCTATAGTGTGTATGCACCTAATACAGACAAGAAGACTCAGTAGTCTCAGGATACCTGTTCTCCCCAAGCTGATATACAATTTCAAATCAATCTCAATGTAAATTCTTCTGTGACTATAAAGGAACTGACCCTGAAATGCTTTTGAAAAAAAATGAAGAATAGCCAACACAGTACTGACACACACAAAAGTGGGAGGATTAAAAATACCTGACTATAAGATTTAATATATTGCTAGAATAATTGAGAAAGTGTAGTATTCACAAAAGGCCAGACAAGCAGGTCAGTGGAAAGGAACAGAGAGACTGTAAATAGATCCACATAAATATAACAGATCTTCACCAAAAGAAAAAGGGTACGTCATTAGTAAGAGAATGCAGTCTTTTCAGTAAATGCAACAATTGGACAACCACTTGCAGATAAGTGAATCTGGACACAAACTTTTCACAAAAATTAACTCAAACCCTATCATTACAGGCTATCTACAGGGATTCTCCTTATCTTCTAATCAATTTTGTTATGAATCTTCGACTGTTATAAAAAATAAGGTCTACATTTCTAGAATCACATGACAATAAGACAGATCAAAATAGCCAAAACCAACTTGAAAAGAACAAAGGGAGAACCACATTTCCTTATTTCAAAACTTACTAAAAAAGCTGCAATAATCATACTGTGTGCTATTGACACACTGATAGATAATATAAATCAATGCAATATAATTAAGGGTCCTGAAATAAACTCACACTTCTGGTATTTCAGTTTTTGATAATGATGCCAAGAAAACTCAATGGGAAACTTCAATGGACTGCTTTTGCAACCAGTGGAACAAGGGTAGCTATCACCTACCTGAAAGAGAATGAATCTGGAAGCAAACCTCACAGCATGTACAGAAATTAATTCAAAAAGAATCAAACACCTAAATGTAAGCTCTAAAATGATAGCATTATTAGAAAAAATCATAACTCTAAGTCTTTCTGAACTTGCATTAGTCAGTGGTTTCTTAGATATAACACCCAAAGCACAGCAATACAAAAACTGATTAATTGGACTTCATCAAAACAAGAAACTATGTGCATCAAAGGGGCATTATCAGGAACATTTCCTAGCAAAGAATGAAAAGAAAGCAAGCAAACAAACAAAAAACAGACGACCTACAGTATGGGAGAAAATATTTGCAAGACACATAATGAATAATAGACTAGTGTTCATAATATGAAGAACCCTTACAACTCTCCCAAAACAGATCAATTTTGAGTAGACATTTCTTGAAGAAAAATATTCTAATGGTGCATAGGCACAAGCAGATATCTTTAATATCATTAGTTATCATGGAAATGTAAATCAAACTCATCAAATCAAACTCACCATCCACAGGATGGATATAATAAAAATCCAGACAGACAGTGTGGGTGAGGATGTAGAGAAACTGGAAACCTTTTATCCTGCTGGTGATATTGTTAAATGGTGCAACTGCTTTGGAAAACTGTTTGCCTGTTCCTCAGAATGTTAAACATATAGATATCAGCTCAGAAATTTAATTCCTGGATTTATATAAAATCTTGCACATGAATGCTCATAGATGCACTATTCATAATAACCAAAAAGTAGCAGTAACTCAATTGCATAAAAGTTGGTGAATAGATAAGCAAAGGGTGGCATATCCATACCACGCAATATTAGCCAACAATAAAATGCACTGAAGTACTTATGCATGCTGCAACATAGTAAACCTTGGAAAGAAGCTAAGTGAAAGAAGCCAAACCAAAAAAAAAAAGACCATATATTGCATGTTTCAGCTTACATGAAATGTCCAGGAAAGTCAGCTCTGTACAAACAGAGAGATTCATAGTTGCCAGAGATGTAGCAAAGGGGAAAATAGAAGTGAATGCTGCTGAGTGTGAGGTTTATTTTGGGGGTGATGACATGTTCTAGAATTAGATGATGGTTATGTTGCCATATCTGTGAAGATAGCAGAAATCACTGAGTTGTACACTTGCTAATGTAAATTTAAAATGTATAAATTCAATCTAAAGTTAAAATTGGGTGAAAAATATACAGTAGTACCTCAGTTCACAAACAATACTTTTTACAATCTGGTTGCAAACTGAATTGAAAGAGAACAAACTCAAACTCAATGATTAGGTTCAATACTGACCATATGGGAAATTTTGCCTCAGTTCTCATCTAATTCAGTTTGTGACCAGAATTGTGGAAAGAATTAAGTTCGTGACCTGAGGTTCTACTGTATACTGTAAAAGAGGAAAGAATTCCATTAGATCAGAATCCACTGATGACTCCCAAACAGCTCCTAAAGTTCTCTCCCACAAGACCCCCTCACAGAGGAAACCACCTTCTAACACTTGTGTAACTAACTACATCTCACATTATGAGGGTCCCAAGTGGTCATCGGTAGGTAATTTCCCCTAGGGTGAACAGTATTATAGGAGCAGAACTAGCACACGGTTGCTATGAGCAGGCATCCCTTGGATAAGCCAATCTGACAGACTCTTACCCTCCAAGAATGAAATCATTCTTCCTAAAAGGGATAAAGAGCGCCTCCCGAGATCCGGTCATGGCGGAACTTAGGCAGCTGAGCAAGAAAGCAATTCACCTCCCTTTCTGGTAAGTATCTCTGGCATGAGCCAGGAGGAAAACCACTCAGCGTCTTCCATGAGCCTACAAGTACGCGGGCTAAGAATCAAACATCCCATTCCTCCCCCGACCTGTTAGCAACTGGGGGCAGAGGTTTGAGCATCTCTTGGGAGGGTGACCATATGCAATATAACAAATATGGGGGATTTCCTTCTATCTCCTGTTGGAACGCAAATGTTGTTTTCATTGTTTTGCTTTGTTCTGATTAATTGTTTTGCTCTATTCAATATTCTCTTTTGATTGGTTTTATAATGTTCTGTTTTTGGTTTGATTTTGCTCTACCTAATTGAATGGACAACTATTGTGACGATAACAAGATATACTATGGTACCTATTACTGTTATCCCGGTATCCTGCTGTGAAGTTCTGTACCAATTTCACTGCATTGTCTCAATTGGCTTTGTTCTGTCTTGTTCTGTTGTATTTTACTACCTTCAAAATAAAATTTAAAACCAAAATAAAAAGGATAAACATTTTCTAGTAGAGAATGAAAAGAAATATCTAACTGGTTTTGTCTTAAAGATACAACATGAAAATATGTTTATCTATCTGTATTAGTCAATTTCTTATTGTTGGTACAAGATACCCAACACCTATAATTTAAAGAAGTTTAACTCACAGTTTCAGACAGTTCAGTCCATGGTTGGCTCCAAGTCATAACATCACTGGGGAGGGGTTTGGCTGAAGTATGTGGTGGCTGGAAGCTGAGTGGAGAACAGCACCAGAGAGGAAGGTCACGCCTCTATGGTCCACCCAGACTCAACTAGAAACATACTTTGGTAAGTGATCCCCATCCCAGTCTGGTTGATAATACAGTTTAATGGCTTCACAGCCTATATCTGGATCTGTATCTAACCTACATCTATACCTACATACATGTGTATGTTCATATGTGTATTGTGAGTGAATGTATTTCTCTCTGAGAAATATACCAGAGTGTGATTTCAGAGCAATCTGGAGCAAGCTGCCTTGTATTAAATCCTAACTTCACCACCTGCCAGCTGTGTTTATCAGAGCAAATCTTCAACCCCTTGCAGTCTGTTTCCTTGTCCTTAAAATGGGATAATAATAGTTCTTCCTCGTAGAGTTCTGAAGGTTAAATAAGATACACAAAACCTTTGGAACAGAGCCTGGCACATTCAAAAGGAGTATAAAAGCATCAGAACTTACTATTTCCTTTAAACATTTGTTTATAATTATAACAATATGCCAGTTTTTAAAGTGGTCATCCATGTGATTTCTTTTTTCTTTTATTTTAATGAGAATAATAAAAAACAATAAAAGTGATGCAGAATTTCAAAACAAGATGATAGAAAACTGACAATGGTTATTATACTGAATATTGTTGTCCTCAAAATAGTTGCTCATATTAGCAGATAGAGACGTGCAAAATTGATCAGCCAATGTAAGTACTAACTGTTCCTTTCAGTGAACTAATAGTTGAATAGTACAACTATCTTAGCTCTCATATAGATAGATAGATAGATAGATAGATAGATAGATATAGATATAGATCCCTTGTTCTTTTCTCCTTTCCTGCATCCCAGTTGTTCTTTCCTTTTGAGCAGTTTCTTTCTGTTTCACAATATCTATTGTACCTTTTGGATATTATTTACCCTTTCAGTTTCTTACACTAGGCAGATATGCAATCACATGCAAATCTGATTTATTTCACTTATAAATATGGTCTCTAGTTGCAATCATTTACCTATAAAAGCCTTGAGTTTATCTTTATTTATAGCTGTGTAGTACTACATTGTAGGTTCCTAAAATTCATTCTTCAATTTTAAAGAACAGGAGCTCGAGGACATAGTAGCTCGGGGGTTTCATTCCCCTGTATCATTTGGAGGTCTTCCACTGAGATCACTGGATGGAGATTGAAGTTTCTACATCAATATAGGAGAATAGATGGCATCATAGAAGCAGAGAGTAGATAAAAGCATGGTAACAAAGAAAGATCTGCATAGAGTTTGGATTCACATAACCTGACTTATCAAATTGGGAAGAGAACCACCATGAACTGTGGCCCCAGCATGCCACCCTGACTTAGAGCCAACTGAGCATGGACTGAAACCTCCAAAAAGTAGTCGTGCTGACTCTGGCACTGAGGAGAGCTGTTGGGATCCTGACCCGCAGACTCAGGGTGGGCTGGGTGGAGATAGTGCCAGCATATATTTCATCCAAAAAAGGTACAACCCCAGGACTCATGAGAGGGACCAGCGGGCCTACCAGACTATGCTCAGCGAACTCTAGGCATTGAGCAGGGCCCGGAATCCACCTCTGGGCCCTGACCACGCATGCTCTGGCGGAATCCCAGCACACATGGGGCAAGCTTGGAACTCTGCTCCCAGAGGAACCTTGGACTACAGCAGATTATCTGTGCTAGCTTGAAAGGAGATTAAGTGACTGCCTCACCTAAACAGAAGATCTCAGCTGGCTCCAGTCAGTGTGGTGAGTATGCCCCTAAAATAGAGGTGTACAATAGCTAAATAGGGCCAGTAGTAAAGCTCCCTCCAACTAACTGTAAGACCTTGGTAAGTCTGACAAGAGTGAGGGTGACCCCTTCCTACACACAGAAAACATCACGCAGAGTGAGGAGTGTGCTGAGAAGGACTACCCCAACTTGAAGAAAATCAAAAGGGCTTATGAGACATACAGGCACACAATAGGGACACAGTAGGGCCTCAGCTGACACAAACACTATAGACAGGGAGGTTTGATGACCTGGAATAACCTGAAGATAAAGTACTAGCAGGAACTAAAAGTTGACCTACATCAATACTACTAGGCTTGTCAGCCCAGGAAGAATATAGGACTCACCCAACAGGCCTTGCAGCAGGAAGTCAGGTGACCAGCCCACCTATTCATTGTGGGACTCAGCAATTGGACAAACATCAACTTTACAGTAGGACACCAAGAATCACACTACCAACAGTTGACACTAGCGAGTCTGTAGAACCAAACACTAACCCAAAAGGAGAAAATGGCAAAATGAAAAAACAAAATGCAATCTCAAACATCTAGTTCACCAGAAGCAAGTACAGGAGACATTGAAATAGAGGACTCCAAAAGTAACACACCGGAAATCTCTGAAAAGATAGTGAATGAAATAAAAAACAACTCCATGAGGCCATAGACGAAATCAAATTAGAAGTACTCTCCCATGTAAAGACAGAAGTAACAACCTTAGTAAAGCAGTTGCTGACTGCAGCTAAAGAAGAAATAGAGAAAAAAGTACAGGAGCATGGGAAACTGATTGAAACTTTAGATGAACAATATAGAAAACAAGCAGAATTCATGAAACAAACTGAAAGAGACATCCAAGAAACAAAAAATTCTATTCAAAGCATGTAAAACCATCTAAATGAAGCTGAGGATAGGATTTCGGACCTTGAGGACAAGATCGCAATTAGTGATAATGAAAGGATAGAACTTTTAAAAATAACAAAGCAGCATGAAATGACAATCCAGAAGCTTCAAGATGATGCCAAGATCAGCAATATAAGATTAATAGGCATTAGTGAAGATGCTGGAGTCAATACAAATAATACAACTAAAATATTCACAGAAATAATAGGAGAAAATTTCCCAAGCATGGGGAAAAAATCTGATATGCAGATAAGTGAGGCATATAGAACACCAAACAGTGAAAACTAACATAAATATACACCTAGACACATAATAATTAAGATCTCAGACATACACATAAAAACAGAATACTAAAAGCCATTAGAGAAAAGACAGAAGTCACCTATGGAGGAAAGCCCATTAGAATCATATCAGACTTTTCAGCACAAACCATCAAGTCAAGACATGCTTGGAGTGAGATATTTCAAGCCCTGAAAGAAAACAACTTTCAACCCAGACTGATGTAACCAGCAAAACTTTCATGCAAATTTAATGGAGAAACAAGATACTTCCATGACAAAGAACAACTGAAGAAATTCACATCCACCAAACCAATACTAGAAAGAGTATTGAAAGACATACGAGACAGAGATAAAAATGACCGCAATCCCAAGAACAACAGAAAGAAACCACCAGGTAGGACAAGCAATTAAATAAGGGGGAAAAGCAGAAAGCAAACAATTGGAACATAATGTGGCAAAGTTGAACCAGTACATATCAGTGATATCCATAAATGTAAATGGCTCAATTCAACTACCAAAAGAAATAGGTTGACAGAATGGATCAAGAAAAAGGATCCCACAATATGCTGTATACCAGAAACACATCTAACTCAAAAAGAAACTCATAGATTAAAAGTCAAAGGTTGGAAAACAGTATTCCATGCAACAGGAACCCAGAAAAAAGCAGGGGTAACTATTCTATTTGCAGACAATGTGAACTTCAAACCTAAAATAATTAAAAGAGACAAAGAAGGTCACTACATACTCACAAGTAGAAAAATCCAAGAGGAAGAACTAACAATTATAAATATATATGCACCAAACACAGGAACACCCAACTATATAAGACAGATACTAATGGACGTGAAAAACCAAACACACAAGAACACAATTATTACAGGGGACCTTAACAGACCATTGTCACAAAGAGATAGATCAACTAGACAAAAAGTCAACAAAGAAATAATAGAACTGAATCATACTTTCAAGCAATTGGACTTAGTAGATGTTTACAGAGTGTTCCACCCAACCACATCAGAGTATACATTCTTCTCAGCTGCTCATGGGACATTCTCCAAAATAGACCATGTATTATCCCATAAAACATTCTTAAGTAAATGCAAAGGTATTGAAATTATCCCATGCATAATATCTGACCATAGTGCACTGAAATTGGAAATTAATGGCAAAAGAAATTGCATAAATACATGGAAATTAAATAACAACCTTTTGAACAACCAGTGGGCTATAGATGAAATTAAAGAAGAAATAAAGCAATACCTACAATTCAATGAAAATGCGGAAACAACATACTGTTGTTTGATGCAATGAAAGTGGTATTAAGAGGGAAATATATAGCAATAAATTGTTATATCAAGAAAACAGAACGAGCACAAATAAACAACCTCATGCTTCATCTCAAGCTTCTAGAAAAAGAAGAGCAATTAAATCTAAAGTTCATAGAAGAGAGGAAATAGTAAAGATTAGAGCATAAATCAATGCAATTGAAACTAAAAAAAATACAAAGAATTAATGAATCAAAAAGCTGGTGTTTTGAGAGAATAAACAAAATTGACAAACCTCTAGCTAACCTTATAAAGAAAAAGAAAGAAAAAACCCAAATTCACACAATAAGGGCTAAAAAGGGGGAAATTACTACAGATCCCATGGAAATTCAAAAGATCATGAATACCTACTTTGAAATCTCTACTCAGAGTGGAAAAGACATAGGAAATGGACAGATTTCTAGAAACATATGAACTACCAAAGCTCAACCAAGAAGATATAGCAATTTTGAATAACCCAATATCAGTTATTGAAATTGAAAATGTAATAAAAAAAAAAACTTAACCAACTAAGAAAAGCCCAGGTCCTGATGGATTCACAGTTGAATTCTACAAGAAATTTAGAGATTTCATGCCAATACCCCTTAAACTCTTCAATGAAATTGAAAAGAAAGCAATCATCCCTGAATCATTCCTGGAGGCAAGTATTACTCTCATACCAAAACCAGAGAAAAACCCAACCAAAAAGGAGAACTATAGGCCAGTCTCACTAATGCACATTGATGTAAAGATTCTCAAGAAAATACAGGCAAATAGAATGCAGCAAATCATCAAGAAGCTTATACATCATGACCAAGTGGGACTCATTCCAGGAATGCAGGGGTGGTTTAACATATGCAAATCAATAAATGTGATAAACCATATCAACAGAGCCAAAAACAAAAACCACATGGTCATCTCAATAGATGCAGAAAAAGCTTTTGATAAAGTCCAACACATGTTCATGACAAAAACCCTTCAGAAACTCGGAATACATGGTGTCTACCTCAACCTTATAAAGGCCATCCATGACAAACCAACAGCCAATATTATACTAAGTGGACAAAAATGGAAAGCTTTCACTTTAAAATCAGGAACAAGACAAGGATGTCCACTATCACCACTCCTTTTCAATATAGTTCTGGAAACATTAGCCAGGGCAATTAGACAAGAGAGAGAAATAAAACGAATAAGGATAGGAAGGGAAGAAGTTAAATTATCACTATTTGCAGATGACATGATACTCTATATAGAAGACCCAAAAACCTACATTAAAAGACTACTAGAGGTAATAAACAAATTCAGCAGTGTAGCTGGCTACAAAGTCAGTGCTCAAAAACCAGTAGCATTCCTGTACACAAACCAGAAACTCACAGAGAGAGAAATAATGGAAATATTGCCCTTCACAATAACATCAAAAAAAATGAAATCTTAAGAATCAACATAACTAAGAATGTAAAAGACCTAAATGCTGAAAATTATACTACGCTAAAAAAGGAGATTGAAGAGGATATTAAAAAATGGAAGAATATTCCTTGCTCTTGGCTAGGAAGAACCAACATTGTGCAAATGGCCATACTCCCAAAACTGTTATACAGACTTAATGCAATCCCAATCAAAATACCATTAACATATCTCACAAATCTAGAGGAAAAAACTCCTAAAATTCATTTGAAAACAGAAGAAACTTAGAATAGCAAAGGCAATTCTGGGCAATAAAGACAAGGCAGGAGGCATCTCAATTCCTGACTTGAAACTGTACTACAGAGCCACAGTGATAAAATCAGCACGGTACTGGCAAAGAAATAGACCTGAGGATCAAAGGAACAGATTAGAAGATGCAAGTGTAAGTACAAAGACACTCAGCCATCTGATATTTGACAAAGGGGCTAAACATGTTCATTGCAGGAAGGATAGCCTCTTTAATAAATGGTGTTGGAAAAATTGGCTCTCCATATGCAGAAGACTGAAACTAGATCCATGTCTATCACCATGCACAAAACTAAAGTCTAAGTGGATCAAAGACCTAAACATTAAAACAGAAACACTAAATCTACTAGAAGATAAGGTAGGTAGAAGTCTTGGAGACATAGGGGTAGGCAGAGAATTCATGAACAAAATGCAAACTGCATGGGAAACATTTCAGAGAATCAACAACTGGGATCTCATATTATTGAAAAGTTTCTGTACTTCAAAAGTAATCACCAGCAGAGTGAAATGAAAACCCACAGAATGGGAAAGAATTTTAGCCAGCAACCCCTCAGACAAAGGACTTATATCAAGAACATATAAAGAATTGAAAAACATCAAGCCCCCCAAATTCAAAGACCCTCTCTAAAAATGGGCATCTGATATGAACACACAGTTCTCAGATGAAGATATACAAGTGGCAAATAAATACATGAAGAAATGTTCACCATCACTGGTCATTCGAGAAATGCAAATTAAAGCAACATTGAGATTTCATCTCACTCCGCAAAGAATAGCCGCCATCAAGAAATCAACTGATAACAAATGTTGGCGAGGCTGCAGCGAAAAAGGAACACTGCTCCACTGTTGGTTGGAGTGTAGACTGGTGAAACCACTATGGAAATCAATATGGAGAATTCTCAGAAGACTAGAAGTGGAAGCTCCATTCAACCCAGCTATTCCCCTCCTGGGTATTTTCCCAGAAAAACTGAAAAGGTCATATCACAGTGATATATGTGCACCTATGTTTATAGCAGCACAATTTGTAATAGCCAAATCTTGGAAACAACCAAGATGCCCATCAACCACAGAGTGGATGAAAAAGATGTGGTATTTTTATACAATGGAATATTACTTAGCTAGGAAGAAGGATGATCTTGAGGCCTTCATAGGGAAATGGAGACAACTTGACACTATCCTCATTAGTGAAATAAATAAGAATTATATTTATTATAAATATCACATTGTGTCTCTAGAGTAAAAAGTAATAAGAAATGTAGGAGTAATAAAACCCAAAATGTGTAATAGCTACTGTAAAAAAGAGAGGAAAAGAAAGTGCTCTAAAGGATATAACTGCATGTATGTTTAAGTGTGTAAGATAGATAACCATATTACTGTTAGATCGTGGAGCAGAACTATTAACAGTCTCCCTGTTTGAATGTCTATTTGTATGTTTTAATTTTGTAACTTGAACAAGTATTTCCAAGATGACAGTATGTAATTCATCAAGTTGTGATTTCTTAGTGTTTTTTGTTCTTTTCTTTTTTTCCTTGGAATTCTGTATTGTTGCTACCCTTTTTCCTGTTTTGTTTTGCTTTGTTTTGTTTTCTCTTTAAATGAAATTTTTAAAAGAAGTATTCCATTGTATAAAAATACCACATTTTTTATACATTCCTCAGTTGATTGGTATTTGGGCTTTTTCCAAGATTTAGCTATTATAAATTGTGCTGATACAAACATGGATGTACATATATGGCTGTGGTATGATGTTTTCAATTTTTCTGGAAAAATATCCAGAAAGGGAATAGTTGGGTCAAATGATACCATTAACAATAAACACTGATTTTCACAGTGGTTGCACCAGTCAACACTCCCATCAACAGTGGAGCAGTGTTCCTTTTTACTCACAGCCTCTCCAGCATTTTTATTGGATGATTCTTTTTATGATAGCCATTCTTTCTCAGGTAAGATGAAAACAACCAAGGTTTTAGTTTGCATTTCTCAAATGATCAACGATGTTGAACATTTTTTCAAATATTACTTGTCATTTGTATTTCTTTCTCTGAGAAGTGTGTATTCATCTCACACGCCAATTTTTGGGTTGGGTCTTTGAATTTGGGAAGGACTCTGATTTTTTTTTAATTCTTTATATGTTCTAAATGAAAGTCTTATGTCTGAGTGACAATTGGTTAAAATTTTTTCCCAATTCATGGGTTTGCTTTTCACGCTTTCTTTTGAGGTGCAAAAACTCTTTAATAAGATGAGGTTCCAGTTGTTGATTCTTTGAAGCATTTCCTGTACAGTTTGCTTTTGTTTATGAACTGTCTACCCTTATGTCTTCAAGATTTCTACCTACTTTCTCCTCCAGGATATTTAGTGTTTCTATTTTAATATTTAGATCTTTGGTCCATTTTTACTTTAGTGCCTGGTGATATGCATGGGTTTAATTTTAGTCTTTGGCATGTGAGAAGCCAATTTTTCCAACACCACTTATTAAAGAAACTATCTTTCTTCCAGTGAATATGTTAGTCCTCTTTGTCAAAGATAAGGTGGCTGAGTGTGTTTGTAATTGTGCCTGCATCTTTTGTTCTGTTCCACTGATCCTCAGGTCTGTGTTTTGCCAGTGCCATGCAGATTTTATCATAGTTGATTTGTTGGTTGTTGATTTGTCATAGATAGCTTTTATCAAACTGAGGTAAAAACTATCTACTCTGATTTTCTGTGGGGTTTTTATAATGAATGAGTGTTGGACTGTATCAAAAAAATTTTTCTGTACATATCAAGATGATCATATGGCTTTTGTGTTTGGCTCTGTTGATGTGGTGTATCACATTTATTGATTTGTATATGCTGAACCAACCCTGGACTCCTAAGATAAGTCCCACTTGGTCATGGTGTAGTGTTCTTGACGATTTGCTGCATTCTATTTGCAACTGTTTTATTGAGGATTTTTGCATCTGTGTCATTAGGGAGAATGGCCTTTTTGATTGGGTCTTTCTCTAGTTTTGGTGTCAGGGTAACACATCCCTCCAAGAAAGAATTTGGGAAAATTTCTTCTCTTTCAATTTTATTAGAGAGTATGAGGAGTATTTGTATAAAATCTTCTCTAACTTTCTTGTAGAATTCAGCTGTGAATCCATAAGGGTGTTTTATTTGTTGGTAAGTTTTTAATTACATTTTCAATTTCACTAACTGATATTGGCTTATTCAGAATTTTAGTATCTTCTTGATCTAGCTTTGGTAATTCATACACATCTAGGAATCTGTCCATTTCTTCTGTGATTTCCATTCTATGAGAGTAAAGATTTTCAAATTAGGTGTTGATGATCTTCTAAATTTCAACAAAATCTGTAATGATTTTACCCTTTTCACTCTCAATGCGTGAATTTGAGTTTTTTCTTTCTTTTTATTTTTATTAGGTTGACTAGGGGTTTATCAATTTTATTTGTTCTTTCAAAGAACCAATTCTTCAATTCATTAATTCTTTGTATTGTTTTCTTAGTCTCAACTGCATTAATTTCTGCTCTGATCTTTATAATTCCTTCCCTTCTATGAGCTTTGGTCTTGACTTGATCTTATTTCTCTACAAGCTTGAGGTGCATCATTAGGTTGTTTATTCATGCTTGTTCCATTTTCCTGATGTGAGAATTCACCACTATAACTTTTCCTCTGAAGACTGCTTTCATTGTGTCCCATAAGTTCCTATAAGTTGTATTTGCATTTTTATTGTAGATATTGTTTAATTTCTTCTTTAATTGTATGTGTAACCCATTGGTTCTTTAGGAAAGTGTAATTTCATTTTCACCTGTTTTTGTAGTTTTTGCAGTTTCTTTTGTCATTAATTTCCAATTTCATTGCACTATGGTCTGATAATATACATGGGATAATTTAAATTCCTTTGCATTTACTTCAGCATTTCTATGGGCTATTGTATGGTCTATTTTAGAGACCCATGTGCAGCTGAAAAAAATGTGTATTCTGATGGTGTTGGGTGGAACACTCTGTAAACATCTGCTAAGTTCATTTGTTCACAAGTTTGGTTCAGTTCTGTTATTTCTTTGCTGATTTTTTGTCTAATTAATTTATCTCTTTGTAACAATTGGGTGTCAAGGTCCCCCATTAAAATTGTGTTATTGGTTATTTGATTCTTCATGTCCATTAATATTTGTCTTATATAGTTGGGTGCTCCTGTTTCTGGTGCATGTATATTTACGATTGTTATCCCTTCCTTTTGAAGTTTTCCCCTAAAAAGTATGTAGTTACCTTCTTTATCTCTTTTAATCATTCTTGGTTTGAAGTCCCCATAGTCTACAAACAGGTAGGTAGCAAAATCACTAGTATCAAGACCTCTCTAGGAAAAGTCTGTCCTTCAGGGATATCTTCTGTGTGTAGGAGATTCTTGGTTTGTGTGTATCCCAAGATTCTACCTTTCCAATTAATAGAGAGTGAAAAGTTGGTTTCTGTTTGGCTCAGTCCCCATTCTTTTGGTATAGGCCTGTGCTGAGATTGTTACCCCAGAGCCTCCCAATATTGTTATACAAGGGAGAACAACTGATTACAGCAGGTATGACATCCTAGATACATAAGTACAATTATCAATAATAATAGCATCAAGCACAATTTAGAAACTGTCAAACTACTGATCTTATAAGTTAGACCATAGGAGCAAAATCTATTGTTATGTAACAGAATGAATCATAAGTTAGGGGTTTGTATGCAAAGTATTTCCCTTTGTTAGAGTGGACTTAGCCTGCTTTAGTCTGGACAAGCTGTTTGCTGAATTCCAGGTGCTTCTTGAGTTGGCTGCATGCTCCATGTTGTAAAGGAATGGGCCAGGCACCTGGGCTCCTCTGGGTCAAGGTGTCTGGAGTGGTAGAGATGCAATAGGTGGGGCCTCTCCCCTCCTGCACAGATCACTGAGATTTTCAGGGTAGCAGAGAGGCGATGGGCAAGTTCATGGTGTAAGACACTCTTCCTGCTCCAGTGAGGGCTGGTTTTGGAGTTCTTTGCCATCTTCTTGCCGCGTAAGGACAGAAACAAAACAGCTCCATGCCATCTCTAAGATCTAAATTTGTCAGGGGAATTGTTTTAATATCATCCATTTCCCCATTTAAGCACTGATTATTTGTGTGTTCTTGGGCAACTTGATTGATCTGTCTTCAACTCAATTCACTCATATAAAATCAGAATAATAAAAAAATCAGAATAACAATGCATCTCCTTGGTAGGATCACTGTGACGAAAATTAGATTAATGCATGAAAAATATTTAAAATAATGTCTTCCACATAAGCACTCAATAGATATCTATTATTTTCAATTGTCTTATATTATGCTTTATTTTCATAAAGAGGTAAGATTTTTCTAAATAAGCATTTTATAGCATCAGCAGCTTACTGATGCCCCTCATCTTCCCTTGCTATCAAAATCCATCTTCAGTGACAGGTGCCTTCTGTTGTCCATCTGGCCAGCTTCTCACGTCTCAGCTGTTAGGTTGATGTACAAGGCCAGACTGCATTTGTCAAGGTCTGGCAAGTTCTGCAGAAGTTCCCCAGCGTTACTTCATGACCTCGGTGCATCTTTGGTAGTGGGCTGCCCCACCAACCATCGGAAGTGCAGAGGATACAACAGTCATGAATTTACAAAAATGAGCCAGTGCGCCAAGATCCAAACAGAAGTCACCAGAGTGGGCAATAGATGCTCATTCCTAATGGGTAAGGGTTTTTAAGCGAAAATAGCTTTTGAGCAGCCTGTTCATTTATGGGTATTTTCATTTTAAGATGACTTCTGAGACTCTAAACAGACTCACAACTTGGAGGATGCTGGAAAGGAACAGGTCAATAGCCAGGGCTCACTTTCCTGCCTCACTTACCCTCTGCAGGTATGCTAAAGAGTCCCCAGGCACACACAGCTGGCCAACATCGGTACTGCTGGATGCTAAATCACCATTTGACTGAAGCCAAGACAAGAAGCAAAGATCATCATATTTACAACAAGATTTTGGTATACAAAAGTAAACCTGAAGCACTATAAAAATAAATTCAGTTATCATTGTAATTTCGTTCATTGGAATTTTGTATAGTCACTTTTTTTGTACTTGGGAATAAAATGAGGACCTTCGTACTAAGCTTAATCCCCAGTCCTTTTTCTACTTTTTATTTATTTTATCATTTATTTACTCATATTTTAATTTCACTTATGTATTTATTTATTTTTGGTTTTTTGAGATGGGATCTTGCCTTGTAGTCCAAACTAGCCTTAAACTCACTATGTAGCGTAGGCTGCCCTTGAACTCATGGCAATCTTCCTGCCTCAGCAATGAAATTGCAGGCATGTGCCACCATTCCCAGCTTCTACTTTTTATTTTGAGAAAGAATCTCTTGATAAATTGCTAATTTGCCCAGGCTGAGCTGGAACTTACAGTCCTCCTGCTTCTGCCTCCCAGAATGCTGAGATCACAGGCATGTGCCACTACAGCCAGCTGAGTAGTCACATTTTAAAAGACTGATGTCATAACTCTGGAACTTCACCAGTCAGAATGTACTATACCCACTATATTCTGCATATTATAAGTCAGGCTATCACAAAAGTGGTAGAATGGCATTTATAAATTCATGAGCTTGAAAAATACTTTTCATGAGGACTAATGCAGAGAAGAAACAAGCAAAGGATTCACTTTAAGAAATAAGTAAAAGACCAACAAAATTAAATGAGACAGAAGGAAATAAACCCTAAAGGATTCAAATAAATGAAATACAAAGCAAAGATATGACTCGATGATTGACTATCAGGAGTAGGGTTTTTTTTTTTTTTTTTTAAAGAGAATAAAACAAAAGGGGGCAGTACAGAGCAGATCAGAACAGGACAACATAGGCAACACAGTACTTTAATTAAGTCAACTGGACATCAACAGTATCTAACACCATATCTCTTACTCTGCTATAGTTGAGCATAGTTTCAAATACAATAATATCAAACATAACACAATAGTATAAAGCCATGCATAGAGTGAAAGAATTACAGGGCTTTCTGAACCGAATAACAGAAAATGATCAATGGGTACTATAATATATCATTTTTGATAAAAAAGAAAAAAATTTGTTTGAAGTATCACACATATTCAAATTCCAATAAGACACAATGTGGTAGATAGAACCAACGCTAGGAGTAGGGTTTTTAAAAACAGATTAGAAAAAGTCAAAAATTTGTGGCAAGATTGATCAAAAGAAAGAGAACTAGAAAGAGAAAGAGGGAAAGAGAGAGGAGGCAAAGAAGAAAGGTAGGTAAGTATTAACAACTTAGTAACAAAAAAGGTCCTCGCTGATTGCTATAAACAGGAAAAAGATTTAGTTAAATAATGTTGTGACTATGCCAATAAATTCGGAGGAAATGGACATATTCTTTGAAATATATAACTTACCAAAGCTTGCTGCTTGGCAAATAAATAGAAAAACCTGAATGACATAATACTGACTAGTAAAACTTTACAGTTAATGTAAAGGTTTCCATAAATAATATATCCAGCTTAGTTTTACAGTAGAATTCACCCACACATTCAAGAAATAAACAATTTCTTCTGCACAAACCCAAAGCCATAAAGAAGCATTCTGTGGATGGGAGTGTGGATGGGAGGGAGAAAGTCCAATTTAAAATGACCGGAGGCACACATGGCACCCAGGCACAGAAACACTATGCTTATATGACAAAGGTGACACGTGCCTGTAACGCAAGCTTAGGTCAACATTAGAGATCTATTAATGAAATTGCTGAGCCGAGGCCAAGTTTATATTGAACGTTCCAGCACAAATAATGCTGAAATCAGACTACAGGGTGCTGGGATGTGACCTGGGCCTCAAAAAGTTTTCTAGAGAGCAAAAAGTATTTGAATAAATCCAACTAGGGAAAATATGATAGGAAAAAATAGATGAATTCAAGGCTTGTGTTCAATAAAAGATTCCAATAAATGAAAAAGCAGACCACAAATTGAAAGACACCTGCTTCCCATCCACAACATAAAGAATTTGTTTAAAAGGTTTATAAGTGACAGGATATAATATAAACAAAGCTTTTGTAAATAAGGAGAGAAAATGGATTAAAGAGAGGGGATGGGAATAGGAAAAAGAAGAATTAAGATATACCAGGACAGATATAAATCTCCTACGATGAAAGTGATCATTATGTTTGTCTAAAATATTCCACAAAGTTAAGTAAAAATAAAAAAAAGATTTAAAATAATCTCTTACAAATCCATATCCATATATATACATATATATACACATATATATACATATATATATATATTTCAGCATTTCCTTTCTAACATATTTGCCATATTTTCTCTACAAATGAACGTATGTAATCAAAGTAAAAGTAGGATTTTTGTATCATTGTTTGTACTAGCAATAAAAAATCCAGGAATAACAATATTGTCTATTGGTAGTAGACTGAATCAATGAGTTTGTATACTCCATAATACAATAGGAAAAAGTGAAAATGATTGCAGTTAAACATCAATATGGATGAATTTTTTTAAAAGATAGATAATGCTGAGTGGGAAAAGAGAACAACTTTCCAAAGGGTACCCTACAGATCCAGAGATGGTGGTACTGCACACCTGTAATCCCAGTGCTCTGGGAGGCTGAGACAGGAGGATTGCAAGTTCCAGCCCAGCCTGGGAAAATTAGTAACTTAGCAAGGCTTTGTCTCAAAATAAAACATTAAAAAATGTCTAGGAATGTAGCTCAGTGTGATGGTCCTGGGTTTAGTCCCTCATACTTAAAAAAAAAAAAACAAAGCAGGGGGAAAGATGACTAAGGCATGATACTATGTATTTAATAAAGTTCAAAATCAACTCATATATTGTTTTAAAAAGCACACATCCATGGTGAAGCTAAAAAAAAAGTAAAGTATGAAAATAACTGACATTTCGGGCAGAAAATGGAGAGATGCATAGGGAAAGGGAAAGCAGGGGACCCCAGAGGTTGGAAGGTAGGCTTTTGCTTTTATGAGGCAAGCAAAAGTACGGGTACTTTTTATGTACATATGCATCACATCTTTTCTTTGGCTCATGTGCTGTGTCTTAGGGTTTTCCCAAAGGTCACTTACTGAGAACAAGTAGACAGACTACCTCCAGTCATCTGGAGAGAAACTGAAATTCTCTTGGTCCAAAATTTAACTTCTGCTTAGGTGCCCGACACTGAGGCAGACACCTGTGTTGGGAGACAGGACGAGAGCGAAATAATGAGACACACAGGTGGGAGGAGGAAAGGACTCCCTTCATTGGCCCCCAGGGCTGCTGTAACAAGTCATAGTAAACCGAGTAGCTTACACAGTGGAACATATGCCCTCACACCTTCAGAGGCTAAAAAGCCAATAGCAAGGAGTCGCCAAGGTCAGATGCCTTCTGCATCCTAGGAGTGGGCCTCGCCTCTTCCTGCTCTGGTGGTCACCAGCAGTCCTTGGCATTCCTTGGCCAGTAGGGGCATCAGACTCACTGCTTCTACCATCACAGGGTATTTGTCCTCTCTGGACATCACCACTGGATTAGGACCCACCCTACCCAAGGTGGCTGCACCTTAATTAACTGCATCTGCAAAGACTCTGTTTTCAAAGAAGGTCACATTCTGAGGTTGCTGGGGGAGGGCATACTTAATCGAGACAAGTACCCGTTCTGACTATTCCTGAAAGGACTTCTGCCTATACCCTAAGCTAAGTTGCTCAAAGTGCAACCAGGCTTGAGAACAACTCTTTGCTTCTCCGTAAAACTCTAAAAAGTAGTTTAATGATCTCAGGCATCCTCTGACTCAGAAGTACCACTTGATTTTTCCCTTAGGAGAAGGTCAGCACAAACCGGGGACATTTTAATCAAGGCCCCACCTTGGGTTCTCAGAGGAAGTCACTGTTAATTCAGCACGTTTATAGGAAGAGAGAGTTAAGTGTTCTTTCTGGGAATACAAAGTCGACATGTGTTCCACAAAGCCCTGCTAGGCAGCAATGTGTGTATTCCTATGATGAATTTAAATAGCCCTGCATTGCTGCTTTGTTTAAGGAGTTACGTGCAGTTTTCTCTGAGCAGGTTAGGAGGAAATGGTATGAAGGAAAGGTCTGTCTGTGTCTCACACTGAGGATGCAATTGAAAATTAATTGATCTGGGAAGACCAATGCCTTCTGCGTGACTTGTACACCCCTTGGTGTTACAAAAGTCAGCCCTGTATGTGCAGACTCTGGCCTTCTTTGTTCTATGTGAGAGGCAGACGTCAAACTCACACTCCTGCCAGAAGAGGTGGTGTTTTTTCCTGAAAGATTTCACACTCTGACCCATGAGGGAGAGTTCTACCCTGGATGGAGTACATTTCCTGAAGGCACAGGTATTACACAGGGACAGGTAGAAGAATGTCCTGCCTTCCTGGGGCCATGCTGCATGCCTTAATGCTGGGCAGACTGGAGGTAGTGGGATATATGTGGATGCTGCACAAGCAAAGAGGTGGACTGTGCCAGTTATAAAGCTATGGTCTCGGCTCCCATCTCACCCTGCTGCATTGGTCTCTGTGTATGGGGACTCATTGCTGTCCTACCAGCTACTCTCCATCAGTAGGGACATGAGTGGAAGACCACAGGCTAGAGGGGATGGGCATCCACATATATCTTCTTATGCTCATGCCATACCCCAACTAAATGACTCATGACTGCACCTAAAAAGATGCAGTTTCCCTTCCCACTACCTAGATGTCTAGCTTTCTCCCTAAGATGAGGAGAACTCATTGTGTCCATTTTTTAGTGGTTTGAAAACAGGGCCCCGATGGCCCAAATAACTTGAGGCAACATTCGTAGGGAATTTGCAAGTGTTGGTATTTGTAAGTGGTCTCTCTGATCTTGAAAGACTCTTATACACAATTCTAAAGTTTTTCTGGACCTTCTATTTCTGCTTTTTATTGCACTCAGAGATCAACAGGGGAACAATCTAACTTAATACCTATAAAGAATTTTCAGTGTCTCCAGGTGAATGAAAATGCTAGCCTGAAGTTTCAGTCTGTGAACTCACCTCACTGTTCATATTAAATGATTCTTTCCTAAGGTGATCTGGGGTTCTAATGACTCCTGCTTGGAGCTCAAAACTGGCTCACCAAAGGAAAAAATATGAAAAGAGAAGACGCTGTTCTCTAAGAAGGGGTAATTTTTAAAATTATTCCTACACAAAAAACCTGAGAATTTTGGCATACTATCTGTGAAAGGGAGGCTACAGAAAGGTGCCTGAAAAAATCCATTATCATTTCCATTTGGTAAGAAAAGTGTCTTCCTTTCCTTTTGTTTTGTTTGTTTGTTTGTTTGGTACTGGGGATCGAACTCACGACTCTGTGCTTGCAAGGCTGGCACTTATGATGCTCAGCTAAATCCCCAGCCCACTTTTGAAAATACATATGAATACTACTGAGATGTGATCAGTTTTTCACATTTGCCACAAGGCCCTAATGCCTCATTTGGCCAACATATACTACTTGTATGTTACTTATATGTAGACTTTTAACTTTCAAGAGCCAAATTAATATTAACATTTTTTTTCTGTTAAGCTGAGTTACCAACCAGTCATAGACTTGTGAGACTAGAACTACCCTCCTGCCTTCAAACAGCACACTCTGTGTTCCTTGACAAACCCAGGTATAGAGGGGTCCTGTCCCTGAAGCCACTGCATTGAAACCCCAGGGAGAGAGCTAAGGAAGAGCAACTCTGTGCCTACATAGCTTAGGCCAATCAAGAGGGAATATAAGACCCATTTCTTAGTGTGGCTTCTTAGTTCACGTAAATAATATGTGAAGCCCCATGGATTAACATACCACATTCAGACAGGCAAGGAAAATATAGCTTTCTCAAAAACAACAAAAATGTAAAAAATGTAATCTCCCTAAGGATCCACCATGTCCCTCCATAGGGCAACAAGGGAAACATCCTCGATAACAAACAATAGCTCTGTTTCTTTGGGGGTTAGCCATCACCTTTTAGTTAGTGTACTACAGTCCAGATAAATGATGGCATCTTTAAAGTTGGTTCCTCTCATTGTCGTCTCTAAGATGAAATATGAAAGTGCTTACCTTGTCTTTGGGAAAGATGGTCATATGGAGCTGGACTCTTTCCAGAGAAGGACATGGGACACAAGGACTTGGTGTGACACAGGTGGCGAGGGTGAGCTGCCCTCATCTGAAGCTCAGGTGCTGGTGCAGGAATGGGGAAGGGTGACGTCCTGTCCTTCTAACCCTCGGGTGTTTCACTGTGCCACTTTTCAGGGCCTTTGACTTTGGAAACCCAGGCTAAAACTCCCTTTTTTTGGAGAAGGTCTGTCAGGTAACACATCTGGCACAGCATAGAGTAGATGCTTAAACCAGGTAAATCAAGAGAGATAAAACTATCTGGAAGAAAAGAGTTGGCCTGGGGAAAACCCTGAGCACAAATGGGTACAGCAATTTCATTCATAACAGCCCATGCTGGAAACAGCCCAGGTCCACTGATGGCGGGGAGAGACTGCAACTCAGCAACAGAAAAGGTAGGAGGAAGAGGAAGAGGAGGAGGGAGAGGGGAAGGAAGAAGAAAAGGAAGAGGAGGAAGGAGAGGGGAGGGAGGAGGAAGAGGAGAAAGAAGTGGAGGACAAGGTAGAGTAAGAGGAGGAGGAAAATGAAGAGAGGGAAAAGATGAAGAGAATAAAGAAAAGGAGAAGAAAGATGATGAAGAGGAAAATAAGGAGAGGAAGAAGGAGATAGAAAAGTAAAAAGAGGAAGGAAAATTAGTTTACTTTTTGGGTGCAAAGGATGAAACTTAAAATTCAATGAAAAATAAAAGAGCATAGTTAAATTTCTATATTTGAGGTACTGTCTACTTGCATGTATATAATGTATGAGGTATAAATGCTTTAGCTATGTACTTCTTATGTTTTTACCTGTACTTCTTTTAGAATCAGTAACAATACAGTTTTAATTTATATGTATTAGGAATGATAATTAAGTATATCTCCTATATTCCAGTCTTCAATCTGAAGTAGGGTCATACACCAGGTATTCATGATTATTGCCTATCAAGTATGACATGTTTAGTAAAAACAACTAAACATTTAAGATCTTATTCAAAAAGAAAGAAAAATAAAAGCAACCAAGGCAAGGTAGTATGCTAACTACCTGACTCACTGGACAGTAGAGAACACATGTGAACTTACCTCCACCCATTTCTGCATGGTTAAAATTGTTCCAGAGCATAATGGAAAAATAAAGATCTACAGGCTCCTAAGTTAATGGTGGCTTATGTATCTGTTCCTCTTGGTTCTCTATCTCTCAAAAATGTCTAATTCCCAACACAGGTGTGTAGGCATGTATTAAAAAGGAGTAACAAAAGTAAGCCAAAGAAGAAAAGATCCACTCTACAAGGTTGGAGCTGGCCAGTGACAATCGGTCATGGCCCCTCGAGGTCCAGCACTGGGTCTGTCAAGGTCCCAGGATTGTGAGAAGGTACATAGTTGGGGGATGGACAAGAGTCATAGCCATGGGGTACTTGACTGGGCCACCTTTCTGGAGGGAGAGTTTTTGACTATACAAGGTTTAGAGAGGAAGTATCATGGTATCCAAAGCCCAGTTAGGGGTGAAAACTGCAACGCAACTGAGATTTTATGCAGTCCAAAGTCATGTACTTTGGGGTTTGTACGTACCTGGGGGTCTTGGGAAAACAGGACCACGTTTATCGGTTGGTTATCTCGTGTTCTATCACACCCGGCCCAGCTCTGTCTGGCTTCTCAATTCTTGTCACACCCCGTTCTGTTTTTCACCGGTCCTGTTCTACCTCTTCCCTCAGAAGCAGTAGCTTCAGATCACACCTCTGCCTGTCACAGCCAGGTTAGTGCCCTTCCCTCTCCACGAGCTCCATCTCTAAGAGCTTGTACCGCACCTTTAGCTTCAGTCCCGCTTGACTCCTCCCAGAGGCCAGTTCCCTGCTGCTCCCCAGAACGCCTAATTCCTAATAAACTAAACTTCATCATGGAGCGGGCTCCTCATGCACATGATTTAATACACCCTCAGAATTGTTCCCATGGGAGAGGGAAGGGGACCAAGCCAGAGGGTTTAAGTGTGCCAGCTTCCAGCCATCTCTTCTCTTCTCTTCTCTTCTCTTCTCTTCTCTTCTCTTCTCTTCTCTTCTCTCTGTTCCCGACACTCCAAATATAGCTCAGGCCCCTGGAACAACCTGTTGTAGCTGATTGGCATATTCTGAAGTAATTGGTCAATCTTTTCTGAAGGAGAAATTCCTGGTCAATCTAGAATCTAGAACACTAAAAGGCCCAGAAAACCGCAGGAGGTGCATTGCCCCTAAGCACTCAAAGGCCAGGGAGAAGAGATGCCATCAAATTCCACCACAGGAAGCCCGAAGTGAAAATTGGTGCGAGTCGCCGGAGTATAGAACCCACATCGTTTCCCCTCCAACCCTTCAAGAATTGACCCTTCGGGAAGGCACTTGTTGGGAAGGGGTGCTGGGGGCTCGATCCACCCAGTTCTCCTTGAACTGGTTGGCTAGCCTTGGGCCTCAGTTTCCTCAACCATAAAATGAAAGGGTTGGGATTCTAGTTCTAAAAGTCTGTATTTTTACTAAAGCCTGTAAGGTTCAGAATCCTGTAGATACCTGCTCAGCACCAATAAATAAATATTTGTTTGTCCTCCTAACAAACAGTGGTCACAGATCTCCCCTGAGAAGCTAGCAAACCTATTTTGGGGAAGATAAGCCCCAGCTCAGAAAGAAAGGCACTGGAAAGAAAGGACAAATCATCGATAAATAACTGAGCCCAAGGAATTGCAAACACACTATAAAATGAGCTGCGAGGGATTTTATAGACTTGTCAGATTAATGGGATTCTGGCTTGTATGCAGAAGAGCTCAAGCACATCATAAAAATAAAAAGAGTTGGCCAAAATTATCACCTCTGAGGTCTGATATCACGTGTTAGTGGTACATTCTTCATTTTTCCTCTCCATAGTAGGTTAATGTTGAAGTCTAGACTTTCACAAAAATTATTTTTTGTTTTGGTACCGGAAATTAAACTTAGGACTTTGTGCTTGCCAGGCAGGCACTTGTACCACTGAGCTATATCCCTGGCCCTAGACTTCATAACTTTTGTCTTGGACATGCTCAGAGCTACCAGCGACAGTCGCTCCAGTGGGTGACAGGGTAGCACCACGCCCAACCATCTACAGGGTTTCCGGCTGGACCCACCACAGGTGGAGCATTCCCAGCCTCTTCCTGCCACAGTCCCGGGGCCACAGTGGGGGGCAGAAGCCCCCCACTTATCATGAAAGTTACTTATCATGAAAGGTAGAATGGCATGGCAATGATGCTGCTGGTCCCTGGCCCCTGACCACTCATCACTCTTATAGGTGTCACCCCAAGCAGTGCCTTTCAGTTGCAAGAGCTTATGGGTCTCTGCCAAACCAAACGCCTTCTCTCATCCCAGAGCCTGTTCTGCTGTGTAATGGAGCTGGAAGTACTAGAAGTTAGGGACCTCTGGAAGGAGCCTGAATGCAACACAGAGGATGGAAGTGGAGGAAGGTGCACCTCACTTCTTCCTTCCTCAGGGAGAATTGCTCTGACACTCAGCCTCTCTTTCAGAGGTCCCTGCAGGTGAGGCCCCTGTACCCAAAGACCCAAGGGTCCCAGCAGTGTGCTTGACATAGTACTATTGCCTTCTTCTGCTCTCTGCCTCATTCCCTGCCCTCCACTGGTGCACCTTGGGGTCACTGCCTCCCGGCAAGCACAGGCTGAAAAAGCTTTGGCAGGCGACAGGTGACCCCCTCTCTGCGGTCACAGACACAGGCAGAAACACCTGGGTATTTACACCAGCTCTGCCTGGGAGTCCAAGGTCATTTAGTGAGTTCCTTACACATGCTTAGCACTGTGTGGTGTAAAAAACAAAAGTAATTTATTCTTAAGGAAATTACAGCCTTGCACTACATTATATTTCTAAATAACCTTTACTTCTTTTCCTTATTATGAAAATGATAGATGCTTTTTGAAGAAAATTTAGAAATTATAGCTCAAAATATAGGAAAAATATTTGAAATAGGATAAAATTTCAAATTATCAATTATCTTCCAAATTACACCACTGCTATTTTAGTGAATATTTTTACAAAGAGAAAAGATGTGTGTTTCTTCACGCTCACAAATAAACCATAATGTGTGTACCATTTGGAACTCACTTTTTCCATTCAGTAAGTGCTTAAACATCTTGCCACATAAATAATCTGCTACAACTGCATTTTATTGGCGGGCTAGTGTTCCACTGCACAGTTCTGCCATGACTTATTTAATCAATTTCCTGTCACTGGACACTGAGGTTGACATTTCATATTTAAAGCACCATCGCAGACATTGCTTCCTTTGATCTTCTCAACCAGAAGTCATGGGAGAAAGCGGGTCACATAGGGACTGTTTGAAAGATGGGCCAACAATGACCCAGCTCATAAAGGAGGTGAGATTCTCAAGCCTCCTTCAGCAGATTAAGTATTTTATTCTACGAACTGAACAGAAGCTGTCCCAAAGAACCCAATTTATTCCCATCCTGCATACATGCCAATAAGGAGGCCACCATCCATACACACACAGTAGGCGGGCCCCAGGCCCCGTCCCTTGATTTGAAAGGCACCAGTGGGGTGTGCAGCGTGTGCAGGGATGGGCAGGGGAGCCTTTGTGGAAGAAGCAGAAGGACACAGATCTTTGAGCTGTGTCCAGTGTGGGGAGAGGGATGATGAGTAGGGATGGTGGCCTGAGCAGGGTAGATGAGAGGGGAGAGCCTGGTGAGTCCCCACTCTGTAGCCCCCTCTAAAAGCAGCCATAGGACTGAAAGAATGAGACCCCCAAGGAAGAGCCCATCTGCATCCTAGGGCCCTTCTTGGGCTGAGAGCTACAGCCAAAGGGCTCTGGTTTCCCTAGTGGAGATAAGGGGTGGTTAAGGGGTGAAGTAAGGAAGGAAAGAAGACTGATGCATTATTTTGAGCCCTGCCAGGACACCTGGAGCTCTTCATACTTCTCCCACTTTGCCTCAGTTTCCCCACCTAGAGGATAGAGCCATCAGTACATCCCTTCGACCATCCACCAGTCAATCAAAGTTCCTTCATAGCTTACATATTGGCCCCATTGAACCTCATCCTAGTGTCAACGGGCTTCCAGGAATTTTAGGGAATCACATGGATCAAAGAGGGCAGCATCATTTTGTATCAGGAGCATCAGAAAATCAAAAACTCACACATTTCTGTGTGGCTATAATGGGACAGAAGAAAATGCCTGCTGTGCAGGCCAGAAGTTTATAATGCTTGTGAACAAACATTGGCCAGGGATGCGGGAGGTATCCTTTCTTTGAAACCCTTCAGTGTGGGTAATACTGAAGATCTAGAAATGTAAGCTTTGCTCTCCCAGATACTGAAAACTTATGCCTTCATCCACTGCCAAGCATTCAATCAAAGCTTAGCCGTGGTTTCTATTCCAGCTCTGCTGTGATGAATATACTACCAAACAATACCATAATATGACCTAGCACACAGTACCCCTCTCCAAGTGAGAGGGAAAGTAGGTTGTGACCGTGCCTGTCAAGACCCACCAAGTTTCTCCCAGTCAGCCTCCGAGGCCCTGGTGCCATGCAGAAGCAAATTTAATGAATGGAGGAAACCTACCTCTCCTCCTTCTGTTTCTAGCAGGGACTTCCGCTGCCCAGCCCAAGGGAGCAGCCTTGAGGACAAGCTGCTGACAGACCTGTCTCTAGGTCTGGCTTCTCTCCAATCCAGACTAACCTCACTGGGTGACCTTAGACCATATTCACTGTGTTCCACCCACGCTCCTAACTCTAAGGACCCAGTGGTATAGGCCCGCTGGCTGTTTCTCCCCAGTCCCTCCCATGTCATCTCTCTCATGTGCAGGGATCACACTGTTCCTCGCCATAGATAGCTCATTTCTGCCTCGGAGCCAGTGGTCTTAGATGCCACAGGATCTTCTACTGTCAGATCTCCTACAATATGAGTTTTGTGTCCCTAAAAACACCCTGCTAGGCAAAATCATGCAACCAAGACCACAGAACTTAATGGGAAAATGTTGTCTGAGACACATTTTGAAAAGGTAAGAGCCGGCTAAGTGAGCTGATAATGTACTTGTAATCCCAGAAAGCAGAAAGACTGAGGCAGGAGAGTTGTGAGTTAAAGCCCATACTGGCAACATAGTAAGACCCTCATCTCAGGAGAGAGAGAGAGAGAGAGAGAGAGAGAGAGAGAGAGAGAGAGAGAGAGAGAGAGAGAGGAAGGAGGAGGAGGAGGAGGAAGAGGAAGAGGAGAGGCTAGTAAAAATGATAGCAGAACTTTTACTCAGGCACGAATAAGAAATACATCCACCTGACAATGAGAAAGACTTGGCCTCGATGCATTTGCCTGTGGGATAGCAGACCTCAGAGGAGCTGCACCTGCTTACCCATTGCATGTGGGATAGAGGAGGTCGTTTGAAATCAGATGGAATCATGTCCCGGGCTGTGCGTGGATCTCTCAGGATGTGTGTGTGCTGAGGGAGCTGGAAGATGCCTGAGGTCCTTGTGTGCTTTCCTGTGTCCCTAAATAGCTTGGCTCCCTGGGTGCCGATGGTTGCATTCACCCTGTGTTTCTGCAGATGAAATCATGCATAAGCAAATACAACGCTTGTTTTCTAATCTAGCAATTACATTGGAACAAATCCACCTTTTAAACTAAGCTTGAGTGCAGAAGTGACTGTAATTCAGTTTTAGCTGCCACCTCTTGTGATAGGCCTTCATCTCCAGAAGTGCCTCTCCTCCCCACCCCAGCTCCCAACCCACTATCCTGTTCTCTTTCCTTGTAAGAGTTGCTGTTACCCAAAACTGTCACAAATCCTTACATGTGTGGGTTTCCCGTCACTGGCCACTAATTTGCATGTGGAAAGCCACTGTCTCCTACCCAGCACCCACATCTCCAGCACTCCTAGTGTTTGGCACAAGGGAAGTACAAATAATAAATAATTTCAAATGAATTTGACTCCTCACACTTTGGAACTGGTAATCCTTAATCCTGATATGTGAACGTCTTCAGATTGAGAAGCACCTAGCAGATTAGTAAAGCACGTTCCTGGGTATGTCTGGGTGGGTTATGGAAATGTGGCCCTGGGGTCTATATCTGGTCCCTGGTCCCTTCCTCTCTGGTACTGTTCCACTGCTCTGCTTCATGAGCATCCTAAGCTGACCAGCTTTGCTCTGCCACTCCTTTCTGCTATGAAGTTTCTACCTTAGAAGATGCAACCATGGACTGAACCCCCTGAAACCTTCAGCCAAACTAAACCTCTCCTCCTTGAAGTCATGCATGTCACATACTGTATCTCATCAACAGGAGATCGGACTGACAAAGAATTTCTAGGGAACTGAGAACAGAGAGACTGCCCAGTGCTTCTGACCTGCAGAACACAGGTGCTGGTCTAAGTGGCTAAGTTGGTGGTGATTTGTTACATAGCAATAGAAAACCATCAAGGAGCTCAACTCAGTTCAAGGGGAGGAGACTGAGACCCTCAACTCTCAATGGGAGAACTAGCAATGAATTTGATCATACTTTGTTGTAATCACCACCAGGGCATTTTCAAAAGCCCTGACCCATGTTTTAATCCACTTGTACAACAAAGGCAGTTGGATCTCAGCTATCAGCGTTAGCAAGCCAGGGGGCTGCCCTCCTCCCCCATCATCATGAGGCCAACCCAGCTGAAGACCGCACCTGTTTGCTGTCATCTCTAAATGCCCACCACCCACTGGCAGGACTCACCAAGGGTATTTATACAAAAACAAGTACAAGGACATGGAGTCTCCATCCAAACTAGCTGCAGGATGTGTTCTATACAAAGAGCAATCAGGGAAGCTAAAATTAGGATTCATGCCAAAGCAATTGAAAGGCCAAGGCCATCACAGCTTCAGGGAACCCTTGAGTGATGGATCAGAAGAAATAGGAGACATGATAATAACTTAGTAAAAAAAATGCAACTTATAAACATAACAAAGCACATGAAGATACAATGACAATGTAGTAAGAGCTTATAGCCAGAAAATTAGAACTTTAGGAAGTTTGTTTCCCCTGTCTGACACAGGTGAGAATGCTATGTACTATGAGGACCACTGTCATCCAATGGGACTTTAATTGGTGACTAGTCATCCTATAGCTGTGCTGTCCACCATGAGACTCTGTGTAATGACTGAGCACCTGCAAGGTAGCTGGTTCTGCATGGGAGCTGAATGTTTGATTTTACAGAAATCTGATATACACAAATGGCCAGCAACCATAGCACTGGAGAACATATAGCCAGACTTTTGTTCAATTGAGTATTTGACTTGGGAAATCCAGCTCTAGACTTGGTAAGCAGCAGGGAGGACCCATTCTCAGTGTTGGTGAGAGCCCTGGGCATTCCTGCATCATGTGGAAGGGCCAATGGGGGGCCCTGGGTATGAGCCACAGCAGCTCCATGGGTACACATCACTTATCAGTCCTCCCAGGCACATTCCCACTGGGGCTACAGGTTAGGTTCACAAGGGGTAGCAGTCCAGAAATTCTCTAAGGCAACTGCTGCCACAGGCTGGTGTTTCTTTTCTTTGTAAAGCAAGAGAGTAGATGGAAAATATGTTTGCCTATCTTTCACCAACAGTATAAAACCTTAGGCAATGGAAGCTTGTTTGGGAGAGCTGTTGACTTGAACCACAGAAGCAATAGGAGTCATATCAGAGTCGTAGTGGCTGGTCTAAATTTTGGCCATGTCCAGGGATGGGTATCTCTGAATTTCCCGCTGTGCAGTGACAGCTTCTTCTGTCCACCTCGACTGCTTCATGAATTCTTAACATGCCCAAAGCATCTCATAAGTATTAACCTCTCACGGAAAAAATAAACGATGAAGCATTATTATCCTGGGTCTTGAGGTTAAGGGAGCTCTCTTTCCAGTGTGTGATATAATGGTGAACCACTTCCTAGCTCAAGCAAATTCAGGTTACTTGTGGTGCATACATCAGTGACCACAGGAGGCATCGCTGAGGAATGTGTGAAAGCCCCAGTTCACGTGACTCTGGTGTGAGAATATTCTCACAGAATCAACCTCTACAAAATCCCGTAATAGTTAAATTTCACACTGGCGTCTCTGGAGTCCTGTCCTGGAGGGCCTGGAGAACATCAGTTCAGAGGTGTCTTCCCCCTTACCATTCACACATGTGTGCACACAGAGATGACACACCACACAGTCGCACGCCACAGATACACACACCACATCATACAAATACCACATCACCTGCCACATTTACACCATGTCTCATGTACCACACACACACATACACACACACACACACACACACACACCACACAGTCACACCACCCCACCCGCAAACATGCACATGGGTAAGTTTGTCAGCCAAGAAATAACCAAGCATTGCTCTCAGGTCTCACAGATTTGGGGACACATGAGCCTCGGGGATCACATTTCCATACAAACAGCCAGAAAACCTTCATCAGCAGTAGCAGATCCATAGCTGGCACTCAGCCTCCAGCTAAGCTGCCAGGAAACACCAGCTAGACCAGGCATTCAGCTACCAATATGAAACAGTAGGACTCACAGACAAAGAGAAGATAATGGGCAGGATAGTTTCAGTTTTAGAATTGTCTCTGGGAAATGCTTCACACATGTGTGACTTGTGTTACACGTTTACTTGAGCTGGAATCTATATGAGACGGGGTTCAGCAGCCAGCTATAAAGACCTCGCCATCTCCGTGCTGTCCCCACATCTCCAATGTTTCAGTACGTGATGGGGAGCCACAGAGACTCAACTGACATCCTGTGCTGTGCCCTGGACAAGTATGAGAAGCAGAGACCCAGCACAAGTGCAGGCCCAGCTGTCACATCCCCAGCAATGGCCCGGTTTAGCTGGTGTCACTTCTCCGACAGTTGTCCAGCCTGATGCATCTTCACCTCCTATGCAGTGGTGAATCATAAGGTGAGAATGCAGTTCCTAAGAAGTAGAAAAGCTCCAATGAGAAGAAAGAGGTGATTCTAGATCCAGCTCTGCCTGTAAGCAGCTAACTGGCTATAGATAAATCATCTAACTACCCATGCACCATCATCATCATCATTGTTATCGAAAAAATAAACTTATGCAATGGAAACTAAGACTAAAAAGAGATGTTACCATCTGAAAACGGAAACTGTGCACCAAGTATCCAAGATTCTATGTATTTTTACTGGTTAATGGTTTTGTGAAAGTATTTTGATGAGTTCACTTCCATTAAAGCCAGAAACATAAATTTGAAATAAATTCTGACTTCAATATAAATAAAATATTCAAACTTAAAATAACACCAAGTTTTAATATAATGACTTTCAATTTTTTATTTTTCAAGGATTTTAATTCTAGAAAGAATTAATGATCTAGAAAAAGATCAGAGCACACATTTTCCCTTTTGTTTTAGGCTCCAAATGTCTCACCATGGCACTGCCAGATTCCGTCTTTAGTCAAAATTTTGATATTTCATTTGCCATAAGTTTTATGTGCATGTTTTTATTTCTAGACATATTGTATTAAAATAGAATTTATCTTTAGTTCTGGACTTTGACTATTCCTTAATTCTGTGCCCAATGCAAGTTCCCCACTTACTTTAAAATAGATTCAGCCCTCTTGCAGAAGAGGAGGGAAAAGAAAGGTTGTTTTCAAAGCTATCATAGCTGAATATTCCAAGAAGTCACAATGAAAACCAAGGAAGAGGAGTAAATTCCAAGCAGAATTAGAAGCAAGAAAGACATGCACAATGGTGAAGCCACAGCACTGTCAGAGGCATGGAGTAGAAAATTCTATAGCATAGGGAGAAAAGACAGGTCGCCTACAAGAAGATTACAATCAGGTTTCACTCCACAACACCAACTAGTAAGTTAAAATATAACAAAAAACATTTTCAATATGCTGAAGAAAAGTCCGCATAGGATTGTACATGTAGTGAAACTGCATTTCAAGAATAAGGTCAAAATAAAGACATTTTCAGACCCATGGTTGCACACACTAATAATCATTTGCTGAAAGAAATTCTAAAGGATATGCCTTAGGCAGGAGATTCCAGAAGGTAGGTATGGAATATAAAAAAGACAAGTGGACAAACATGGATAAAGCAAACCAAAATTTCCACAAAACAATGCATGTTTTAAAATCTATTGTTCTGGAGGGGTAAAAAACAGTATGGAATTAAAATGCTAAAACTTAAATGCATTTAAGAGACAGTGGGGTGAGCAGAGTCACTTGGTTAAAGTTGACTCATTCTGGAAGAAATTTAAAATATTGATTAATTTCAAGTTTTTAAGTTCAGAAATCATGTTAATATTGGCACCATGCTATGGTTTGGAAATGGTGCAAGTTTGTCCCTGAGGCTTCCTGTGTTAGAAGCTTGGCTCTCAGTGTGGTCAGTGGTGGTGGATCCTTTAAGAGGTGGAGCTTAGCAGCAGGAAGTGAGGTCATTGGGAGCATTATCCTTGGAAGAGGTTAAGATGCTTCTCCTCCGACCCTGCTAGTTCCCATGAAAGCAAAGACCAAGTATCAAAGCAAAGACCAAGTATCAAAGCAAAGACCAAGTAATCAAAGAGCAAGAATGGTCCCTCCCCAGTCTCCTGGCTTCTTCTCTCCCCATGTGGTCTCTTACCATGATGTCATGCTCTTTGAACTTTCAGCCTCCACAACCATGAATTAAATGAACTACTTTTCTTTAAACATTATCCAGTCCCAGTTGTTTTGTTATAGTAGTGGGAAACAGACTAATACATATGGTACACATGAAATGATAAAAATATAGCACAAAACTTCCAAACCATCCAATTTTAAAAAAAAAAACAGCCTCAAAGATGCAAGATTAAAAATGCAAGAAAAAATAATAAACAATGAACCAACAGAAACTATAAAATTAGATTATGGGCCATATAACTAGCAAACTTGGGAACAAAATGAGAGCAGCTCAAAATCAACGTCGAGGGAAAAGCAAATCTCAGAAAAAATATAGATTGTGACTCAAATGTCAAAATTGAAAAGCACACAGAGATGGACATATTATATGTGTAATAGAACTATAAATAAAAGCAAGATGGCTGCAAACAAAGAAAGGAGAGGCTATATCTGGGCAGGCTGATACAGTGTCAGCAGAGGCCCAAGGAAGTGGAGCGTCCCAGGGTCTCAGGCGTTTGTCATCCTGTTCATCGTAAAGTTATTTTGTGCTCTTAATTTTAAATTTTAAAAATTAAGGAAGAAATGCATGTGGACAGTAGGTGCTCCACAGGACTTCTTCTGTTCAGAGGCCTTTAAAGGTACCCAGGGAATGAATCACTGCCCAGGCCAAATGAACCCCAGTACCCCAGGGGCTGTGTGACCGTGCACAGTGCTGAACCTAGGCCCTGTGGCTGAGTGCTGCGCTTGTGTAGCCGGGGAAGCCCAAGTATAACCCACTGAAGAGAATTTTCAATCGCTATAGCATTATTACTTTTGAGTTAAAATAGCTGGGGTTCCCTATTCAGATTTTTCAACACCTGAGAGCTGCAAATTTCTCCGCATAAATTTCACCTGAATCATCTCACCCCCTAACATAACGAGGCCCCCACAGTATGTTGCGCACACAGTGGAGGAGCCGGAGGGAGACGTCGCCGTGCTCCGGTTCCGGTGCGGGAGGGCGGGCAGGGCAGCCCTCCATGGAGATGGCGAGGAAGCCCTGGCACTGATGCCCCACGCCGGAAAGACGCCCCCCAGCCTGCGGTTCTGCGAGAAGCGGCGTCTTTCCTGGGGTTTCCCTCTCCTGCACTGCGGCACATCCTCAGCGGTGTCCACACACCTCTCCGCAGAGCCGCCTGCCACCAGCCTCACCTGATGTGGCGTGGAAATGCAGCTGTGGAAGCTTCTGCCAGCTCCAGCACGTGTGCCCCGGTCTCCACGAGGCTCTGTGAGGCCTCCTCGGCCCCAGGGTCCGTCTGCAGCAACGGCAGACCCAGGAACAGTGAGTGCAGCTGTGCTTTGTCCGCTGGGTGCCTCATCCAAACCCAGCAGCAGCCCTGAGGGGCAGGTGCTCTTAGATTCGCATTGCGCACAGGGAAAGACTGAGGAGACTCAGAAGTGCGCCTACGCTGCGGGGTGGCTTTGCGCATGTGCACTGTGTCACCCACGGATGTAAGCGTTACCCAGGCGGACACAGGGTGGGCGCTTTGATTAATGGTTCCATCCCCTGAGCACCACTCTGTAATATGAATGTCAAAAATGCAAGTTTTGGAGTCAGATGGATTGCGAAGAGATCAAAGGACATTACTTTCTGAGCCTGTGTTTCACACCTGAAAAAACCTCCAACTCCTATGGAGATGACAGATGTGAAAGCCCCGGGGCAAAGGTGACACAAACTTAGTCCTAGGAGAAAGGTGGTCCAGTAGCCATAACAGTAGGATGGACTCCATGGTGGGTGTGTCTCTGCCGCTCTAATGCCAGCATGTGGCATGGGATGATTCTAGCAGCAGAGATGTAGAGTGACTTCCAGGGAAGTGACCAAGCTTCTCTCTGTACTCAGATGCAGCAGCACCAGGGTTCTCTGCTCCCAATCTGAGGGCTTGAACCCTTCCCTGCACAGCGCAGCCCGCCTGCTGGTCAGCATACTGACTTCCTCATCACAATTCCCAACAAGTGCTTTTAAATAATTACATGACAAAGTATTAATAATTCTGTCCACTTGTCCACAGCTCTGAATCCAGAGGAGTGTAACGACTTCAGTTTCTGCTGCATGGCTTGGGCCATGGCCACTGACATCTGTACACGACACCTGCATCTTGCACCTGTGGAAGACAAAGGTGTCCATTAGCTGCTGGTGCATCGCAAAGGAGCAGATGCCTCTGTCTCCTTGCCTTTCATGGTGCTGTATCATGGATGTGATGTGAATATCAAGTCTGGCTCTTTCATTGTTCAGGTGAGTTAATCTAAAAGAACGTCTGCTGATACACAAATCTGACCTCTCACTGTAGTTTACAATGCTCAAGGAGGCCTTACGAACTACAGACTTCTCTGTGTTTGCCCATCATTCCAACGTGCAGAAGGTCTGTGAAAGTTGCTTACTCTGCAGGCTTTAACCTGACAGAGACGGCTGGAGACCAGGGAACATCTGGCTAGCACACCGGTGAGCACTCCGAGAAATGCAGGGGACACCATTAGAACAGTGTCCCCCCTGACATCCAGCTGTGAGGCCGTGGTCGCCTTGGCATCGCCACACTTTCAGCTCTGAATCCTGGGTCAGGACTTCTACCTGGCTCCCGGGCTCCAGCCCTCCCTCAATGCCTGCTTGTTTGGCTGCGTGGAAACTCCCACTTAGCAGTGATCTGGGACTGTTATTATCTAACTTCATTTGTTTCTTGTTTTTCCTAATGGTCAGTGTCTTGAGAACCGATTTTTGTATGTTCTATCCATTTTTTTCTTAGTTGAGAATAAATCTTGGCTGAAAATGAAAATTTCTTTCACTGCTTTTTATCTAATTCTTGTATATGTGGGCAGCTGACAGGCATTCCGTTCCATCTGGAATGTTGGTTGATGTTTTTTGTTGACAAATCAGGCAAAAGTGACACAAAAAGTGCCCCAAAGCTGAATATTGAAATGTCACTTGTTCATTGATGCATGGGAAACTTCACTAAAGTGAATAATAGTTTTCAAACATTGAGGAAATGTATAAGTTTTGTGCTATTCGGGATGTAACAACTACAGACATGGCACACTTCTAAGTTAATCTGCATTAGTAACATTTTCTTCATCACCTTCTTAAGTCTAGAAAATCTACAAAATAATAAATCAAGCCCTGCTTTGCAGCTGTTGCTGATTTTCACGTCCAAATGTTCCTGCCATGGATAGGTTCAAGCCACCACTCTGCTGTCACCAAGCACATAGAAAGAGAAGCTCAGTGGCCTCTGTCACATAGGTGTCTCCACTTTACAGATGCCATGGACACAGATCTCCCGAGGACACCAAGTGTAGTAAAATCCTTAGGGAGGGATGGCTGATGGATATTTATTCCCTTTACTTTTACTATTATAGTTATAAGTTTATGTAACCTAATTTTTCACAATGGCTTGCTGGATTCTGGAAGGTTTGCCAAACACTTCTTGTGAGTTCAAGCCAGGCTCGCCGCTGGCCTAGCTGGGGTGGAAGACACTCTGCCTCTGGGAAGGTGATGTTTGCTCCTTTATCTTGCCAGAGATGTACTCATTTACCCATGGAGAACGTACATAAGGGCTACCTAATAGAATGACCAGGATGGGAACAACAAGGGATAGGAGGAGTGGCTCCCATTTTGATTTTTCTGGTACTGAGGGAATGCCAAGGTATGTTTATGACTTCAAACCAGGTCTCTGGGCTAAAATGCCTGGATTCAACCCATGATCTCACTGTTTAATTAGGGTGTTGCCATTTAACTATGTACAATGCCGCAGATTCTCCAATAGAACACGCCTCACAGGGTTGTGTGGGGAGCCATTGTGTCAGTGGGATGTGGGGTACTGAGCTAAGGACCTCAGCAGATGAGTAGTCACTACATGGGGAAGCATGGATAATGTCATCGTCACTCTTAAGCTGCCTGATTTCAGACAAATCCCTTCCCATTGGTGTTCTGGATTCATCCTGCTTTACCTTCTGAGAAAGTCTAAGTGGGACACACACGCTGCCTCTTCTCCCCTAGGGACACCCAGCAAGCAAAGCCACATATTCCAGCTCAGGAGGGTGGAGGGGTTCATACGGTGCATCTCTCCCAGTTCTCCACTGGGAGACATCATGCTGGAAACCTGAAGTCACCATGGTGGGAGGATTTGTACCACGGAACCTGGCAAATGTTACAGATCAGGAATTTTTCTTTCAGGGAGCTGGTTATTAAACATTTATCAGCATGCCATTGCTTCTGCTTGCAGCCCTCCTGACCTAAGCAGTTTAATTTGTTTAATGGAAGGGATGTATCATACTTTTACATGAAGAAAAAAAATCAATCCCTTTCTAGCAAAGCATTAAAGGAAATAACATAGCTTGTCCAATCCTATGACCAGAACACACTCCTACCAAGAGAATGATCAAAATTAGCCTGATGCAAACAGTTTCCCACTTTGGGAACAAGTACACAAATTCAAGATCGCCTTCTACCTAATGCATTTCCATTAATATTTGCTTCTTTGGGACTTAGCAATTTGCAGAGTGCAACTTGGAGGAGGCTGAGCCTTGCCTCCAGAGAGCTCACAGTAAGAGCATGTTATAAAGATATCAATCCCAGCTTTCCAGGCCCAGCTATGGACAGATATCCCCAGCCATGCATCTCATTTGAGAAAAAGCAAGGCCAAGAGAAGGGGAAGCCAGGGCAAGGTCACGAGTGCAGCTGAGCAACCCAAGAAAGTAAATGCCATCTCGAAGGGAGTGCTTCCATCTCCTGTTCAGCTGGAGTGGATTTCTAGAAGGAGGCTTAAGAGCAAAGCATAATGTAGTGGGTTGCATTACTGGCTCCCATTCTTTGGCCCTCCTTGTGTTCATATCTGTTCCCATAGGACTTTATAATCTCTTCCACTAAAGAAGGCATTGTTATCTTGCCTCCTCTCCCTTAGGCTTGTCTAGGAGACTTGCTTTAGCCAACAAAATGAATTGGAAAGAAGTCTGCGTCTTTGAAGGCCTCATATGTTTTTCCATGATGCAGCTCTGCTGTTATACAGGAGCTCACTCGTCTAAGAGGTTGAGAGAGACACATGGAACGAGTGCCTAGCTACAGAAGTCTGTTACGGAGCCATGTCCATCACTCTGTGTGCACAGAGCATAAACCACAGCCTCCACGCCAAGCCAGTCTAGATCAGCTGGACCCCAGCCCAGCCCAGCCCTGAGCTCCCTGCTCTTCTACAGCGCCAGGACTTTTGCTTGTTTTTCAACACAGCATTGTCATAATAACAGCTAAATGAAACAAACAGTAAAGAGAAAATTATTTTTTCTTTGCCACAAGGAAAAATTTATTAAAAGTTGAAAACAAGATTAACCCATGAGATCTTCGAAGAGTTAGACCACTGTGTTCACCTTTTACCCACCATAGCCTGCTTCAGTGCCTGAAATACAGTTGATGCCCAGTGAGTATCTCTGTATGTTTGTATATTGGGGAAGAGTTTTACATGAAAGCTTTCTTGTGTAAAATGTTTCATTAGCTGCAGACTGTCCTGCCCTTGGAAATAAAGCAGCATCCATTGTATTTCATTTTTAGAACATGATAAAAGACATTTTTTACTAGGTGGATAATTTAACCAGTACTAGTTCATACGGAAGTGGAAAAGAAAAAGATGACTTATACTGGCTTGATTTGCAGACTCTCAAATTTAAAATGTCCCAGGGAGGACTTGGAATAAACCACAATGCTGGGACATAGACCCTGCTCTCGCCACCCCTTCCAGGGTCTGGAGGGCTGAGCAGAGGCTCAGAGGGACCTAGGTGTTTCCTAGTTATTTCCTCAGCATTGCCCAATCCAGTGTTCTCCGCAACTTTACAGAACACAACTTGAGTAAGAGAATCACTCCGCATTGGTTCATTCATTTTGGATTTGATTTCTTGATTTCTTGCCCATGGAAATTTTGAGGAAACTAATTAAAAGCCACAAGTTAGAAGGCACCAACAAGAACAAAAACCTGACAGGCTGACTTGCAACAACTCAGTGAGCAGAGCCACACAAAGCCCTGGACACACAGCACCACAGGGGACACACGGGCTCAGCGCCTACGTTGTTGGCCTCCCACTGTGTGCAAGTCCTAGGCGGGGCTCCTGCCTGGTGCCAGCACACACCTGTCCTTGGGGAGTGCACAGTCTGCCTGGAAAGGGAGGTCCCCAAACAGATGCAGTAGAGCCCAAGAACAGCATCGACCCCAAATTAAATAGATCAGGAAAGAAGGGAAATTGCCATGCTGTTTCACTGTATGACCCCCTGGAAACTCACTCAGTATCTCTGGACCTCATTCTTTCCCTCACTCATTTATTCATGCATTCATTCATTCAGGTATTTCTTGAGCCCCTGATGTGTGTCACATAGGCCACATGGTCGGCACTGTGATTTAAAAACTTGCATCTGTGGTTAAAACATTTAAGTGACAAGATCTCCAAGGCTCAGGAGTCAGTTCTGCAACTGGCTCTCAGGAGTGTGAGACTCAAGACTCAAGTAACAGCCCTCGGGTGGCTGTGTCAACCAAGTATGGTGCCAGCGATAGCCCCATGTCCATGGAGCTGCCCAGCAAGGTTACCTGACCAGCCCCCACTGACGGTCTCCCTATCAGGGAGCACCAAACTCAGCGGGACTTCGCTCTGGAAATCTGAAACATATTCAGGTTTTGCTTCTGGTCCTGGTGAAAGGATTGGCCCCACCCTCAATGCTTGAGCACTTTTTTGAGGCGAAAAGATGGAGCAGGTGTGAAGTTAGGACTGATAAATAAGCGACTTTTGCACTCCTGGAATTTTCCCTAGAGGGGAATCATCTTAGCTCTGCCCAGGGGACAGTAGTGAAGCCGAGCTTGGTCCTGCCCTGCCACCCTTTGCCCTCATCACTGGCCTTTCTGTCCCTGCTTCAAGGTTGAGGGCAAAGCAGGCAGACCTGGTGTGGTCTGGGTCCCTCATTAATGACATTAATGACCCTTGGGGTTGGATAACTCTTTGTTGGGGGGCAGCTACGTACACTGTGGAGTGTTTGTCAGCATCCTTGACCTCCACCCATGAGATGCCAGCATTTCTGCATTCTTTTCTGTATTCTTGACCTTCTTTTAGGTTGCAAGGAGAGGAACATGGTCATTGCTGTGGTTTTGAGGGGAATGACATCCCCCAAAACCCTATGTGCAAGGCTCAGTCCCCTATGTGACGCCATTGGGAGGAGCGTGGACTCTTAGGGGCTGCAGCCCTATGGGAGGTCTTTAGGTCGCTGGGGATGTACCCTCCAAGGGGGCTGTGGGTCCAGCCCTGCCTCCTCTCCTTCTCTCTGCTTCCTGGTTTGCTTCTGTGAGTGGCTCCCTCTGAATCATGCTTTCCCTCATCACCAGCCTGGCCCCTCATTGGAACTCAGAGCAATGGGCCTGCAGGGATTCTGCTGCAACAACACAAAGCTGACAAATGCAATCATATTGGCCAATTAGGTGTGAGAAGGGCTGGTTCGTACAAGCAAAGGAGCCAGGCCTCAGCACACTAGACAGGCACACAGAAGGAAGACTATTTGAGAAGACACAATACCAAACAGTATAAAGACTGGCTTTGCTCCATTGGGTAAGGGCTTTGCCATGTTGGTGTGATGGCTGCTCACCATTGCTGCCTCTGCTTTTCTGTGTGTCCAGATTTCAACTGAGCAGGAGAGGATGTGGTTGGTGCAATCCATTGGCAAATAGGACCAGTACTGTTAGACAGACTGCTTCAGGCAACCCCTCAACTGTTTGATGGCTTTGGACCGGAACCACCTCCTTGGGCCAATCTGCTGTGACTGAAGCAAGAAGAGTCCTGTGTGTGGCGTATGGGAATGTTTCTCAGCCTGTCCTTGATGGTGCCCAGGTGCACATGAAAGTGATGTGCTGGGAAGTATTCCTGAAAAGCTTGGTATGGAATGGAAAGTGGGAAGCAGGTGGCCAGTGTGCCCGAGGGAGTTTATTTAGCTCAGTTCCATAGGGAGACTTGGAAGAAAGCTGTCCAAACTGTGGGAATGAGAGAGGGGATAGCAAGGCAAGAGCTGGACTGTGTGCACCTTACTCTGGCTCTCCGCATGTCTGTGCAGCCTGGAGGAAGCCCCCAAGACCAAGGGGGACCCTTCATAGAATGGTCTTTAAATCTTTGCCTTACGATTCTAGATGCACCCTGAGCTTGCCTCGCTGCCTTGCTGCTTCTTCATCCTGATCTTTGACAAAGGAATCCTCTGGACATCAGTGGTGGTTCAGAGGGGGAAGTGACAACCTGATTCCTGAAGGATGTCTCACCATCACTGGTGGGGCAGGCAGGGGACCCTCTGTTCCTGGCCCTGCCTCCTCAGTATGGCCAGCACCCCCTCCTGCTCACACCTTCCTCTCTCTCCAAAGGATTCTCACGAACTATGCTTTCTCCCACTTCCTAAAGCCTCCCCCGCAACTTTTGTGTCTGTTGGAACAACATTATTCACCACACACAGGTGGCTGTTCATTGAACCTTTTCTTCCATTTTCTGTTCTAAGCACAGATAATTACGCATGTCAAGTCAACATGCAGAGGTAACTATTGTAATTTGGCTTCAGGGGTATTACACATAATGTGGTTTTTGTTTCCTGCACCTCACCAGCTAAACAGATCATTGTGTCTCCCCCTGGAATGGTTTAGAATACTCAGGAAGACACATAAATAAGATCTTTAATTTAAAAAAAAAAAAATCACCTCTGAGCCCTGCTGCTAGCATTCCTCCTCTTTTGAATAGCAGAGTTATTTGTGACATCCGGTGGCAGGCGAGGTCAGCCCATGAGTCAGGCAACAGCCAGACACAAGCTCCCACACCAGGATGAAATGACAGCCACCCCACGATCACACCGAATGCCTTATTTGCAGATTAAACAGGAAGCTTTCTCCAGAGGTTCCTAAATCAGCCAAGCAATGGGGTCATTGTCAATGAACATTTATTCGGGCAAAAGTACAGGGGATCATTTCCACAGGGTTTCCCACCTTACTGCACAAGGGTGAAAGGCCACAATCCATTGGCTTCTCCCTCAGGGAGGTCGGCATTCAAATGGAGCGTGTTAATGGAGTTGCCTAACCTAACAAGGCCAATGACTCAGAAAGACAGTTAGAATTTGAGGCTGGCCCTCACTTCCTGGGGACCTCCAGCATGGTTTCTTTATATGAGCTGTGTCCTACCACAAGAACAGGAGAAAGGCCACCAATTCTCTCCGGCTCTGGTATGTGCCCTGTGCTCCTCCAGTTCCCCAACTACTTTGGCAACTACTTACCAGCTGAGAGGAAGTGTCCAGCCCGGGGCCAGCTGAAGTTTATGACTGGTAAATTGGCATTCACTGGAAACTTTACTGAGGGCCCAGCAGCACAGGTGCCTGGAAAGAGGAAGCACTGACGGTCAGTCTCTGGAGGAGAGCCATGAGGGGCCTTGGGCTCCAGGGTATGGTTACCACTGCCCTGCTGTGAGCCATAGACAGAGGACCCCTGGCTCCATATCCTAAATCCTGCTCTGAGGATGAAGCTGAGGACATCTCCCCCTCAGAACTGTCCTTACAGCAGACACTGTTTCCATTGGAGCTTAAGGGACACTGTGATTTAAAAAGAAAAAGCAAGGCACCTGGGAAGAAAAACAAACACATTATTTTTGGTTAATTAAATATGTTTTATTTAGTACCTGCCAGGCGCCATGTATCAAAGGGAATATAAAGTTTAATAAATTCTCCATTTCAGGGGGTTTATGACCCCAAAGGGGAAAGAAGTTCTCAGACAAGCAGATAAAAAGTAGGATGTGGGAGGGAGATGGAGAAGCCAAATGCCCTGCTGGGCCACAGACTCTTCCAAAGGGTACGCTTGGGCGACAGCAGCAGTGGCCGCTTTGGTACCTTCCACACTCCTCATGCTGCTGAGAGCACTTTACCTCTGCCAAGCCACGTGACTTCCACTCAGTGCCATGAGAAGGGGACCATTTCCATTCCTGCTTTACCAAAGATGAGTAGAGCAAGGTCCAGGGAGGTAAAGTGAAACATCTGTACCACCTGCCCGGACAACGCCTTCCCTAGGGCAATTTCTTAAACTCTCTTTCATCTCTTCCCCTCTTTGCCTGCAGCCTTTAGTGCCAGACTTGTGTCACACACTTGCAGTTCAACCTACCAAGTACATACTGAATGGCAGATGTGCCCCACTCAGGGCACCACAGGGATAAGCAAGGACCACGACTTGGGCTCTGCCACCCAGGCACCCAGGCCCAGCAATGAAGCTGGATATGGGAGCAGCTCTAATTCATAATGAAACCAATGCCTTCTGGGCCACAATGAGGGAAGGATAGCTGAATTTTAAGGAAAGTTTCAAACAGGTGATTAGTGACGTGCTCATCAGTTTTCCATGCCTATAACAAGATAATTAAGAAGATCAACTTATAAAAAGAAAAGTTAATTTTGGGTCATGGTCTCAGAGCCTCCAGACCAAGGCTGGTTGGCCCCATTGTTTTGGGTCTGTAGCAGGGCAGCACATCATGGCAGGAAAACACAGCAGAGAAAAAGCACTCATTTTCTGGCCAAGAAACAAAAGAGAACAGGAAGTGGCCTGGGCCTGCTCTCCCCTCCCTTGGAGCTATGCCCACAGTGATCTAAAGGCCTCAGACTAGCTCCCCTCTCCGTGTTAAAGGTTCTAGCTCCTCCCAATAGCACTGTGCAGGAGACCAAGTATTTAACAAATGAGCCATTAGGAGACACTGCAGATCCAAATGATAGCAAGGCACTCTGCTATTTTTTCTTGCCTTTAAAAATTGCTTTTTCTTCTAATCACAAAAGTAAAAAGTCTTTGGAAAAACTCAATGAGGTAAAAAAGAAAATTAAAATGAATCATGATCTGACCATCCAGAAAAACACTATTGTGTGTCAGTGTATTTCATTCCAATCTCTTTATCTGTAAAGGCTTTTAAAACACAGTGTTAGAATTACACTGTTTATATAAATTTGTATCCACATTATATCACAAGCATTTTCCACTGTACTAAAAGTAGTTTTAAAAATGATTTTTAAAGGCTACATGACTCGTTCACGCATGGACATGCCATAACTCACCTTCTCATTTTACTGTTGAGAAATATTTATATTTTGCCAGCTTTTGCTGTTAAAAGCAACGAGGCATTATCAACAGTTGCATAGTTTTTCCCTCAAATCTCACACTGACCCTGCCTTCTGTAAAAATGGCTCAGCATGGGCAAGAAGTTATGAAATGTCTAATTAAACCATATCTAGTCTTGTTATTTTGACAACACTTCTTTAGCAGAAGCCAGGTTTTCTGGGCCGTGTACTTCCAGCTACCACCTGTGCCTAGGAGAATCTGCCCCTCATTCCATTGCGATCTTGTCCTGTCCTCTGGGCCCTTGATGGATTCAAGGCCATCCTTGTACCATCTTATGACATCATCCTGTCACATGGCCACATAGTTACCAGTAGCTCCAGTTTTTTCGGAAGTATCAAAAACCTAAGTGAAGAGTAAGTCTTTCTTTGCACAGAGTCCTCACCAAGAGATGAGAAATGGGTCCTCTGGACCTATTTTGGGTCTTGGATCGTGTGTACACTGTCTGATCAGCTGGGAAGGCTGAGGACACTGGCAGGCAGATCTGTGTATTCCACTACCCAGGTATGACATGATGAAGTCAAGATGCAGATATTCCTGGCTGACCTCAGATCCATGGGATAACCATTCTCCTGCTCTCCAGGGGAGGAGCCACGTAGAGAAAAATGAAATGACAGGAGGAGGGGCCGGAAGAGTGAGGAACAGAGGGACAGGAAACTGAATTGTACACCGGGTGGTTTGATTGTCAGAATCAAAATGGAGTCACTGGTATCGAAGCACCCTAAAAGTAAGATGCAATAAGTAAAATGAGGAGGCGTTGAAGTAGGGAACCTCAAACACATGTGGCTGATAGAACTGCTATAGAAGACTCCTACAGAGCCACAACCAGGCCCAGGAACACTCCCACAAGGGCGTGTGTCCAGTACGGGTTCCACCTTGGACTTGCTTTTGATCCTGTGGCCAAGAACGATTGTTTCAAAACAACATACTTAATCCTCCTCATTTTATCTTCGATGGCTCCCCTTTACCCAGTCCACATTGCAACGCTCCTTGCTTATTCCAGAATAAATGAAATTTCACTCTTCAGTCTCTCTCCTTCTCCCCCAGTTTCTTATTAGCTCCAAGGGAAATCCTTCCAAAGAAAGTGGCATAGTGGAGACAGAATGAGAAACCACACCGGAAGTGTTCCTCCAGCAAGGAGAATCGGCGGATACAAAGGCCCTGAGGCTAGGCTGTGCCAGACCCACTCCAGGGACAGCAGGGAGGCCAGTTTTCATTGGCCAGAGGGTACAGGGCAGGGCTGAGGAATAAGCAGGCCAGATTGTGCAGGGCCTTGAGGGCAGGATGAAGTCCTTGGGTGTTGTCTGTGTGCACTGGGTGCCATCAGAGGGCTTAAGCAGTAAGTGGACCTGTGACAGTAACACAGATCACCCTGGCTGCCAGGCGGAGAATTGACAGAGGTGGGTGGAAAGTGGAGGCAAGTGGAGAAGCTCTGAGATCAGTTATGAAACTTCTGAGGATTCTGGGTGAGCAGCAAAGGTAGTTCAGACCCATGCTGTAAGCAGAGGGCCTCAGAAAGAACCAGATCCTGGATTTATATTTTAGTATGTGAAGGAAGTGACAAAGTCAAATTTTGAACTAATAGAAGGATGACATTGTCTGCGCTGAGACAGGAAAGGTTGTAGGAAAGCACTGGGCTGGGGATGATGGGAAGTTTGGTTTTGGACACTGCTGTTGACAAAGCACCTTTTACTCGTCTATCCTTATGGTGCACCCTGGTTCCTAATGTGACGGTGTTCGGAGGTGAGGCTCTGGAAGGGGACTAGGTCATGAGGTCAGAGCATGCACGGATGAGTTGGTGTCCTTGCCAAAGACACCCCAGAGAGCTCCCTCACCCTTCCTACCACATGCAGACCCAGCAAGAAAGTGGCCATGTATGAGCCAGGACAGGCACTCTCACTGGCCACCAAACCTGCTGGCCCTTGACTTCGGACATCCCAGGCTCCAGAAATAACTTTCTGGGTCTACAAGTCACCTGGCCCATGGTCACAGCAGCAGAGAAGGACAGGCCTGTTTGCTGAGCGATTACTTAGCATTCCAGCAGGATATGAGCCAGCCTGCGGGTGCCAGGTCCTCACGCGAGAGGTCCTGGTGTCTTAGAGCTGCATTCAGCACACAGGAAACACTCATGAGGAAAAGCTCGAAGCCTCTCTTTGTGGCAATACTGGTTTCAAAGTAATCAAAAGTCCTGTCCTTCTGACTTGAATGACAAAGATCTATCCCAGTTAGCTCACTGTCACCCTGGAAGCCCTGGATTATCTTGGACCGAGTCCAGAGTCAAGAGCCCAGGCCACCATGTTTTCCTCCAGGTTAACCCAAAGACTCCAGGAGGATTGGACTTTTATCTATCTTCTTTGTCCTGAAAATGCACTGTATGGAACTGCTGTCGTGGCAGTGGCCAGAGGCCAGGTGGGAACAGGCAAAGTCAAGCGAGGTAGCATGTAGAGCTTAAGAGAAAAGAGCAACAAAGTCCGTCACACCCTCACACTAAGATTCTGCCAGATGCTCCCAACTGGCAGAAATAAGTGACCACCTGACTGTTTGCGCTCTGTGCCTGTAGGATGGGGAGCCCAGGTGTGAGGCATAGAGAGCAACTTCTTAGCAACATAAGACTCCCAGGCTCTCAGATCATAGACACGTGGGTATTTTTGCAAAGCCCATACATGTGGTCCTCAAGTAGATGAACTTACTCATCTGGCAGGAAAAATCAGAGCTGAGAAGAAGTTGTGGAAGAAAAGAAGGAAGAGATGGGTAGCCTTTGTAGTCATGAGGGTAGATACATCGTCACTCCCTGCACTATGGAACCATGAAAGGACAGAGGAATGGCCCTGTGCAATGCACAGGGAAGAGAACAGAGAAGAGTTAAACAGCAACACAGCAAGGTGGGAAACAAGCTTCAGTCAGAGCAACTGCTATGTCTGGAGTGGAGAGTATGAAACAGGACTCCAGAATAGTGGGAGTAAAGAAGAAATCAGAATGCTTCTCTCCTGCTCAAAGCATAGAAACGTTTTCTTTGGTTCTTGGAGAACCAGCATCCCTCTGATATCCCAGGGTTATACATGTTGCATAATATCTTTGTATGGATATCTGTTAAAACATTAATGCTAAGATAATCAAACATAGCAATTAATATTGGCAATAGTGGTCATTACCAGCATTGAGAGCTTGTTCCAAGCGCATCAATTTGTTTAATCCTCAGCCATCCCTGGGCCCCCTCTCTACCACCATTCTGGAATTCACAGTACACACAGCAGGGAGGGATGTCCCCCACTCCTGCCAGAAGCTCTCACCTCCTCCAGCTTCCAGAACAGCCCCCTGTTTCCTCTGTTCCTTCTAAGTTTCTACAACTGGTTCCTCCCCGCTGTCCTAACCTGCTAAAGTGTCAGCGTCTCCTCATCTTAGTCTGTCCGGTCTACTGTAGCCAAGTACTAGAGACGGCGGCTTAAACAGTAGACATTTATTTCTCATGGTTCTGAAGGTGGGAGCCCAAAATCGGGGTGCTGGAAGGGCTGGTTCTGGTGAGGACCTTCTGGTGGGATGCAGATTTCCGACTCACATGCAGAGGATGCTGATGCCATGCCGGGGTGCCTCACTCTTATGACCTCACCACCTCCCACAGAGCCAGCTCCCAGTGCCATCACACTGTGGGGCAGGATCTCGACACCAGGTTTGGAGAGGATGCAGCATCCAGAACACTGCACTCTCAGCCTGCCCCAGATTCCTCCTCCTCACCGCCCGTGCAGTCACAGGCCCTGAGAACCAAGCACAGCAGATGGAACTTGGGATTCTTTATAAACCCACTGCTTCCAAGACTTCCTGCAGGGAGTCTATGGGTCTGGGCCAAAGCTCTTAGAGCTGGTCATCCTTGGTCATTCTCTCTCTCTCTCTCTCTCTCTCTCTCTCTCTCTCTCTCTCTCTCTCACACACACACACACACACACACACACCACCCAATCCAGCACAAATCTAGCCTGCTATACCTGAATTTTATCACTTCTCCTCCATTACTAAGGCCACCATCTCTCACTTGGGTTCCTGGGCTGCTCTTTTGTTTCTGCTTTTGCCATCCTGAACCAGGCATCTTTCCTATTGCAAGAAAACACACAGTTTGAAGAGACATTTAGTATGGCTTAGGTGTTAAGTCCCTGGCCAGCCAGCTCCAAGGCATGCACTTCATGGTGGAAGGATATGATGGAGCAAAGCGGTTCTGTTCACAGGGGCTGGGAAACAGAACAAAAGTACAGTGCCAGAGAGGAAGGAGCCAGAGCCAGATATACACCCCAAGTTTATGCCTCCAGCATCCTCCCAGACACCCACAGGGTGCTCACCCAGTCCTCAGATGGATCCCAAAAGCAGTCAGGTTTACACTCCATGCTAACTGCCACACCTTTATTCCTATCCTGCTAGAGGTCTATGCCCAGCCACACAGTGATCTAGTGGAAGCTAGACATGTCAGAGCCAACCTGTCCTCACATTAGAGCTCTGGTGAGCTCCTGTCTTCCTCAATGGCACTCAGGGTCCCCGCTGTGCCCATAGGCCCTATCCTGGCCACCCCTGCTCCCATGACTCCATTGCATGCTTCTTTCCCCTCTGGCCCTGGTCCACTCCCATGGGCCCCCTCTCGGGTCTGGGAACTCCCCATTTAGCTGGTATCCATGTGGCCACTCCTTCACTGCTGGACAATATCTGGCCTCACATATCACTTCTTCTGACCACCCCTACAACGTGATCACCCCTCCCTCTGTCCTCATCCTGCTGGGCAGGGTCCATGCATCTGTCACTTGGGGTACATGGTGGGGTTACCTGTTGATTTTTTAGGGTCTCTCCTTTGCTTTCTACTCTATAGTGTAAGCTCTGTGAGGTAAAAGGCTTTGCCATATCCCCTCCTGCCCCCCCGCTGGTGTGGTGCCCACACAAGCCATGGTCAGTAAATCCGTGGCACTGAGTGGGGAACATCCCACGGGAGCCCTGCCGCAGAGAGTGGAGAAGGAGGAACACTCCTCCTTGAGAAGGGAAATAAGCAGACACGTGGTCAGGAGAGGACCTTAACCCGGTCAGAACACTCATGGGATTTGATGTTTCATTACTAAATTTCATCAGTCGGAAAATACCTCCCCCCAAGTTAGATGACATTCAAAATCATTGCTTTAGCTATTGCTGCATTTTAGTGACGTACAACCACGCTTCAGTCTGGCAGGTTTCCGCGATGGCCCTTTCATAAACAGTGGGTTCACGTGGAAGTAAACTTGGAGAATTCTCAGCAACAGAATTGGCCCCATCACGCGCAGACTCAGCAGCATGGATGTGCTCCCAGAGGAAGCTCCGGAGCTGGGATTCCTCCCTCCAGCTCCGGTCTTGAGGCTTGGCTGAGGGTTCCAAAGCCTACGTGAAGACGAAACATCGAGCGTGACTGGGGACAGCAGGGCCCCGTGAAGCCCAGGACACAGGCTGGGGCACCACATGTGAGGAGTCCTCCCTTTGATGAATGAAAATTTAATCTTATATGCCAAATATTTAAATTTGAATGACACCTTTAACACTGTATTCATTGGCTCTGCCATTGGTTGACCCCAGGACACATGAAATTCATAGGTAAGCGGTATTTGTTGTGCCAACTCCATGTCCTTAACTGAAATACAATCAGTTCTTCAAACCTCCAGTCCAGTGATCCCATTCTTAGGAGGAACCCAAGAAAAAGGGTCCATGCCAAACAAAAGATCTACATGGGTGCTGCTCATAGCAGCACAGAACCCAGACCCAAGGGTGCATGTGTGATTTTATCCACACGACATCCAAAGCAGGAGAAATGAATGGATGGGGACAGAGGTCAGAGTGGTGGCTATCTTGGGGTGGACTGATAAGGTGGGGAGCAGGGGAGGCTTCAGGGGGGCTTGCAGAATTAGAAACCTGACCTGGGTGCTGGTTGCAGAGGTGAATACACATGTAAAATGTCATTGAGCCGATGTCTGAAGTGTATTTCAGGAATTGAGTCCACGTTATACTCCTACAGGAAAAGGAAAGACTAGAACAAAAGAATCCCTCCAACCATTACAAAGGAGAAGCACCAAGCGTTGCAAAGAAAAATACCTGGACCAAGCCAGCAGCTGACCTTTCTGGTGTCTCTCTCATACCTGGGTTCCGTGTGCCAGATAAACAGCTCCTGGTGGGACGGTGTCAGGGTTGACCTGGCCTGTTTCCTGCCAATCAGCGGGTCCTTCCTTTGCCCTCCCCTGCTGGAGAGCTGAGGAAGAGGCAGACCGGAAAGATGGGGAGGTCAGGAGGCACCACTGTGCTCCTCATCATGCCAGCTGCCATGGTCAAGTGGTCAGGGATGTGGCCTTGTTCCCACCACATAAGGAACGCATTCATCAACAGCTGGCAGGATGGGCCAGCTCCGTGCAGGCCAGGGCTGCATGGTGTCACCAGCACCATTCAAGTCTCCAAAGCCATCCCACAAGATGATCACACCTGGGCATCCAAGGATCGTGGCTGATCTCACTTTACTCCTCTGTGCCCTCCAGAAGGTAAACTGCAGCTGCTTCAGTGCAGGTATTTACAGCGCAGTCCATAGCCTGCGCATGCACCTGGGAGCACAGAGACCTTGTGACCGGGGCTGAACACTTGCTGTTCCAGCTGCGAGCAGAACCATCCATCCCTTTGCTTCCCAAGACTGCACCCAATCCTTTCTTACAAGACAGTTTGACCTTTGCGGCACCAATCCCAATTCTTGACAAATGAGAGATGTAATTAATGGTCCGCCTTGCAGTTGAAGGTAGAGAAACAGCCTCTGTCTTCTAAAACCCGAAACACATTTTCAAGATGGCTCAAATTTTATGTCTCCTGGATTGCAATCCTGATAAGCCCCAAATAAATGTAATTCTGCTTTGTTCTCTGTGAGGTTGATTTTATCTCAGCCAACAGTATATTTCATTTTTCTTGTTCAAAACCTCACCACACAATACCACTTTCTACTGGAAATGGCTTTGCAGGAGAAATTCTTTAGCAATCATAGAAAATTTTTTCTATCGACACTTTGCACATGTCTGTCACTTCCTCTAAAAATATGAAGTGATTTCCAACTGAAAAACATTTCTGACTGCAGAAATAAACTGAAGGTTTAGTTCAAATATTCACATTTCCATGTGCCTTACTGGACTCCTACTCGTACTTCTCTGAGTCCATGACCCGAGACTCTTAGCCACCTCTCCCAAAGGCCAAGACTTGGGGACAGAACTAATGCCTGGAGATAAAAATTTTCAACCGTGGGTATTGCTTTGGAATTTTTAAAAAGATATTTAGAATGTGATTCCAAAATAACACAGCAAGTCTCTCATGTGAGCAATTCCACAGAAAGTTTAGACAGCACATTAGTTGCAAAAGTCCTCACATAAAGAAGACGGGGATTTTTAACTTGCTCTGGCTCTGTCCCCTGCCCTGTGAAGGTGTTCTGGGCATCTCTGCCAGCTCCTCCCTGGTGACAAACCTGAGCTCATTCCACCGCAGATGAGACCCACATCAAGCCACACCAAAGCAAAGCAAAAACTCAAGATTTTCTGGACATTACAGAGCAACCATACCTGAGGGTAAATAATATAAAACAATGGGAACAGGCAAATGAGATAAAGGTGAATGGCTACTTCTCCACACCCAAAGCTATTTAATTATCCCACCCCAGTTACCCAAGGACTGAGAAACAGGTACAATTCTGATCTCTGGTCCATGTGTGGAGGAGATGCCCCCCATTATCTCCCTCAGTTAGGGAGACCCAGTCATGTCACAATTACCCCAACCAAATCGAAGGTGGGAAGGAGAGACCACCTGCCAGAAACCGCCTCTTCCATTTTCTTGGGAATTTTAGGCTCTTGAAAGATGTTCATTCATGGAAAAGAACACACTTTACAGCTCAAAGGGCTCCGTCCCCAGGTCACAGGCCCTGCAGTAATTTGACAGAAGCCTCACACTGTCATAGTTAGCATGGCTGAGTGATGCTCCAATTTGTGAGCTGTCTTGGGAAGGAAAACAAAACCAGAAACAAAACTGAGCCAACTGCAAGCAAGGATCAGAAATCATCACAAGCAGCAGCTTTGGATCCCTGCTTCTCTCTTGGGCCCTGGGTCCCTAAAGGCTGGTCTCAGGCTCCAGCAAAGCCACCATGTAGGGTACAGCTCCTGCAGAAGGGTCCTTCCTTCTGCCCTCTGGCGGTTGGCACGGGTCAGGGCCGAAGCCCCTCAGAGTGCACCATCCCCTACTTGCCAAGAGTTTCAGGTGGCTCACACGGACTCCTACACACTTCCTTTCAACAAATGTTCACTCTTTCTCCCTGGTGCCTGGCAAGCTGCCTGGGGCAGAGTATGGGCTCAGCAAACATCTGCTGAATTAAATTTAAAAACAAGTATCTGATTCCCAGGCGTGGAAATCAGATAAACATAAAGGGTGGTGGCCATCTTCCAGGTGGGTACAAACCCTCTGGGAGATGAGGGCAAACATGCCGGCCCTCCATTTTCCCAAGCCGCCCCAGTCTGGGGCATCAACTGGACTATGCACCTAGGTGACACCGCAGCCCCTGATCCCCTTCACCAGCCAGTCACTGAAATCAATCACCACATTCTCCCCTGGTTTTCCAATGATGACAGCCCTGTCGGTCCTTTGGATAGCAGCGACCTCTCTCCCACCAGTCCTGATGCAGTACCTGTCCCTCCCCCCGCTGGCTGAAATCCCTGTCCCCCATCCTTGTTCACTCCGGTGGTCATCTGGGACATCTCTCCTACACAGCGCCACACCCCAGGGCCAGGTCCAGTTCCACACATCCTTGGGCTTCAGAGCCTTACAAGGCATGGATAGGGGTACAGCTGCTCCCCACTTGCACTGGGTAGTCTGGTTCGTTTCAGTTCCCCATCTCTCTAAAACACAGGCTGTGCATCCCCTTCATTTGGACTGGAAAACTAATCTGCCTCACTCTTGAAATCCACCGGCCCCCTGCCACACACCCGCTCCATGGCCCTAGACTAAGCCTGAGCACCTCACAATCCCTTCAGGGTAACCCCCAACCTGCGGCCACAAATCACAGCCCTACATGGCTCTCACTGAAAACCCCAAGGGCAGGTGGTTCAGGGGCCAGCCCGGCAGCTCCGTGCTGCTGTCCCTGCGGTTCTTTCTGTTTTGTTACCAGCTACCTCCCTAGCAACACACCCCACTACAGCCATTTCCAAGGGGTTGCTGAGGGCAGAACCTTTGCGCCTACCTGGTCCTCTCTTGTTAGGAAGAAAAGCACTTCCCAGAGGCCTCCCGAACACCTCTCTTTTCATCCATTAGTGTCCTTAGTTTGGAGACTGAGCCCACATCTCCCAGGGGCAGAGGGTCTCCTCCCAGATGAACAGAATTTATTCTTTGAGCCAGGAATGTGGAGGAATAGCTTCGCTTAGGTAAACAAGTGTCTGCAACAATAAAATAAGGGCCCGCCACGAAGGGCACTCATGATCTTACACGATAGGAAGTTCCGAGGAGGCAGCTCCAGGGCTGGTTAATTGGCCAGCTCTACAGCAGTCCTGCTTCCCACAGAGCCAGAGACATGTAAGAAGTGCTCCATCGGGTGGTCTGTTCACAGTGAGTGTGTCACAGAGTGTACTTACTCACACCCCGGTGGTGCGGGTCCGTCATGCCAGGTGCTCACTTGTGCAGTGACAAGAGGTTGGGAGCATCAGGTGTTTGGGGTTGTTGCCAGGATAATGTGGCACCCTGTGCTGCAGTAAATGCATTTATAAGAAGGAGGAGTGCACCCCCAATGCAAAGCATAGTACAAGCCAGGCATGGTAGTGCAGGCCTGTGAGAGGCTGAAGCACGAGGACCACAAGTTCAAGCCCAGGCAACTTAGTGACATAATGAGACATGTCTCAAAATAAAAAATAACTTAAGGGCTGGGGGTATAATTTAGTGTGACAACCTTACAATCCCCAGTACCACAAATACACACACACACACACACACACACACACACGCATGCATGCACTCACACACACACACACACACATTATAGTAAATACACAAGCCAATAATGTATGTAGTGGTTCCATAGCATCATCATCATTACATGCATGTACCGTACATAATTGCTCGGCTTTTATGAGACTTGCCGTGCAGTTCATGTGGTCACCCCAGTGCCACACAAACAAGTAATGCATTGCACTGTGAGGTCCTGATGACTAGGACACTACTAGATAACAGGAGGTTTTCAGTGCCATGATAATCTCTTTGTGTCTATTACCACAAAAGCCGTAATGTGTGTGGCTTAAATAACTCTTACTGTTCATGGCTTTGGAAGTTGGAAGTCCAAGATCAATGCTGGCAGATTAAGTGTCTGGGGCAGGTGCTCTTCCTGGTCACAGATGGCATCTTCTCATTGTGGTCTCATCAGGCAGAAAGAGGATGAGAGAGTTCTTCTGGGTCCCGTGATAAGGGGTCCCTTTATCCCCCGTTGCTCAAGGCTTCACTCTCAGGCCTTGACTGCTTCCTCACTCTGAGTGCCAGACCTCCTAAGGCTCTGACATTCGGGGTAAAGATCTCTACCTATGAATCGGAAGAGGGGAGTCAGGCCAGCCACAGCTCCACCAGGGTCTCTGCCCTGCGTGGGTCACACCCAGTGGCTCCCTGCCCTCCGCAATCTTGAGGCTGCAGGGTAACTCAGCAAGAGCTTAAGGCAGGAGAGGAATGTGGTGTGGTATTTACACCGGACACCAGCTCCCCGGGCCAGCGCTCTTTCCATGGAAGGTCATTTCTGTGAAAGGGTTCACCCCATCTAGAGGTGGCTCTTCCCACAGAGCTCTCTCCTTCCAGTTTCTGGAAACTGCTGCTCCCTTGGCCAAGAGCAGGTCACACCAGTCACGCTTTCTAACCCCAGGTACCACATTATCTCTTGCGGTTTTTCCCACCTTGTACACCTTGGTAAATGGCCCCACCAGCAAACCATTTTCCACAACAAATCCTAGTTTGAGTGAGTGACACTACCAGTAAGTAGAAAATAAATTGTAGCATTAGCTTCAAATGTGTAAACTTTCAATTATTTCAAATTATTTTAGGACCACTAACCACCATGATGTCATTAAAAATGATGGAATATGTTCTGTGTTAGCTAAGACTCACTCCTTGCACCTTTGGGCTCTCATTACTATAACCAGTGCTCTGGACTCCAACAGTTCATATGCTGGAACTCTCATCCTTTGTGTGACCCGAGCTGGGACTTTCTAGAGATAAGTAGGTGGCAAGGGGAGCCCCCACAATTGGATTAGCACTCTCAGAAGAACAGGAGAATGCTTGCTCCCTCTCCATCCACCGAGGGAGGATGGAACAGGAACACAGCCATGCATAACCTGGAAAAGAGCCCTGGCCAGTATGCAGCCATGCTGACCTCCAGTCTCCACGAAGTCTGGTATTTTAGTTACAGCAGCTTGTGGTAATACAGCTAATGATGATGGCATGATGGGTGCCACCTCTATGTCACCCAGCTCCTGAAAACTAACATCATGGGTGTCATCTAGTCTAGCCAGTCACCTAAAAACAGCAAAAAGGATTCTGTGGGCATAAACTTCCCTCCCTTCATACTCACGTCTTAACTATGTCTTAATTCAGTTAAGGCTGACCTACTCTTGCTAATCCCAGAACTGTGTTCGTTTCTACACAAATTCTCTTACCTATTGAAAATTTCAGAAAACAACTCTCAAGGGGGGATTTTATTAAATAGGAAGTTTCCTGTGGGGAAACCACAGAGCTCAGAGCACAATCTCGACCTCACCACATCTGGGGCTATGTGCCAGGAGTGAGCAAGGTCACCTGACTCTTGAGAATCGGCCACATGACAAATCCCCCAGGAGGTCTCTGCCCTGGCACCAGATGCGACTCCCTCAGCAAGGGACAAGGGCCATGCCAAGCCAGTGGGGTGAGAGGCAGGAAAGGGTCAGGAGAGCAGACATGTTCACTCTAGAATTGAACAAAAACCAATTATAAGTAACATAAGCAGAGGAGAAGCAAAACTTCGGAAAACATGTGGAGAGTTCACTAAACTGCAGGATGGTTCAGCCAAGGGAGCCACAGATTACAGCTCTGGGCAGTCAGCTTGCACACATGCCGTGGAGTGGCTAACCCAGCTGCCCTTGCTGTGCCCCAACAGAAGCCCTAGAGCTACAGCCTCAGCCAGTGCTGCCCAAGTCCCCTCAGGCAGCCTTTGCTCTGTGAAGGCCATCTGGGCTCCCGGACTGAGCTCTCTCTAATTGCAGAAACAGGTTGGACTGTAGCAGTGGCTTCACCCATTCTGTGCTGCTATAACAAAATACCAGAGGCTGGGAAGTTTATAAGAACAAAAATTTAATTTCTCACAGTTCTGGAGGCTGGCAAGTCCAAGGCCAAGGTGACAGTATTGGATGAGAGCTGTCTTGCTGAGTCCTCATGTGGCAGAAGGCAGAAGGACACAATGGGACAAGGGTGGAGTCCTCACACAGCAGAAGAGAGGAAGAGTGTGACCCCACTCCCGCACATCCTTCCCATGGAGGCATTAATCCATGCACCAGGGCAGAGCCCTACCTCCCGACTCTTTTGTGTTGGGGACTGAATTCAAGCACGTGAATTACTGGGGCCACATTCAGTCCATGGCAAGTAGGCAGGAAAACATTGAGGCTGACAACCCCATGGAGACCCTTACCCAGTAAGCGAGGTGAGTCAGTAGATGGGTACCTGGCATCTACAAGAGGCATGCTCCCCAGTCCTTGAGCTAGCTGGACGCTCTTCCTAATCCCCCCCAAAGACTGCTTCACAAATATTCAATAAACTCTAGCTGTAAAATTTCCTCAAATACTTTTTTCTATCCATTCCTTGATTCTTCCCTTGAGAAATTAGCAGTGTTCCATTTCTGTCTGCTGAGCCTCCTCAGCAAACTTCTCCCTGGCTGGCCCAGGGGAGAGGTTCACCCTTCAAAACTACCAAATTCCAAGTGTTGCCATCCTGTGCCAGGGACATAATGAGGGTCATGGTGATAGTCCCAGTGGTCCTCCAGCCCTATCCCCTGCCTTCATGAGATCCACTCCTCTTCCCCTCCCTCCCACTCAGTGTGTCTAGATGTCCGCCCAAAGCTTCACACAGCCATAGGACGGGCTTTTTCCGAGGTGGCTAGATCTACCTCTGAGCTCCAGAAAGGCCCAGCTTCAGCAGAGCCGGTGGGGACTCAGAGGCAGACCCAGTGAGGGTGCAGCAGACAGACCTACTCTTTGAAGGACGGAAAAGGCCCTAATAAGAACAACAATGTGACGAACATACCACTAAGTAAATGCAGCGAGACTCTGATACCCAACATGTTTTTTTGTCTAATTTGCACAGATTCATTCTTCGTGCTGTAAGTTGGATGTGTTAGAGTCCATGCATGGTATCAGAGGAAAGTATCTGCTGCTGTAGTGCCACACAGGACAGTTCCACTGTCTAAAGATTCCCTGTGCTTTACCTGTTTGTCCACTGTTAGTTACTTTTCTCACTGCTGAGACAAAATAACTGACACTCTAAGTTAAAGGAGGAAAAGCTTATTTAGCTCACAGTATATAAAGGTTTTAGTCCATGATTGGCTGGCTCCAAGTCAGGGTGGCATCACAGGGTGGCATTCATGGAGGGTATAAGGTGGCAAAGCAACAAGGGATGACCACAGCTCTTTCTGTCCCTTATATCTTATCCAAGCTACTGAAGGCAGGCAGCACCCACACCCTCCCAGGATCCTCGAACTTAGTATTACACCATAAATCAATCCCAGCATCACACACTCTAGATCTAGCCACCTCTGAAAAAGCCTATTCTGTGGCTGCTTGAAGCTTTGGGGGGACATCTAGACACAAGCCATAACACACTCTTCTCTCCCTGAACCAACAGCAAATACCGTCTCTCTATTGTGTTCCTTTTCCTCAGTGAGCTAAGATTGGAATCACATTGTATGGGGGCTTTTTCAGACTGTCTTCTTACATTCAGTAATATTCATTTGAGAGCCCTCTCTCTCCTTTCAGGGCTTGAATGGTAACTCATTGCAGAGATGATTTGTTTATCCACACACCTACAGCAGGATATCTGGGTTGCCTCCAATTTGTGGCAATTATGCATAAATCTACTATAAATATTCATGTGCAGGTTTTGTGTGGACACGAGTTTTCAACTCATTTGAGTAAATACTAAGGATCATAATTGTGGAATCATATGGAAAGGCTATGTTTAGCTTTGTAAGAAACTGCCAAATTGCCTTTAAAGTGGATGTGCTGTTTTACATTCCCACCAACAATGAATGACAATTTCTATTGCTCCACATCTCTGCTAGCATTTAGTATTGTCAGGTTTTTGGATTTTAGCCATTCTAACAGGTGTGCAGTGGTTTTAATTGTTATTTTAATTTGCAATTCCTAATGCCATATGATGTTGAGCATATTTCCAGAAGCTTATTTGCCCATCTGTGTATCTTCTTTGATGAAATCTTTTCAAATCTTTTACTCATTTTTACATGAAAATGTTTATTTTCTTATTGTTAAGGTTTTATGAGTTCTTTTTACATTTTGGATGCAAGTCTTTTACCAGATATTTGTTTTGCAAAGATTTTCTCACAGTTTGTAATTTGTCTTTCCAGTCTCTTAAAAATGTCTTTTGCAGAAAAAAAATTTTAAATTTTGACAAAGTCCAACTTACTGATGTTTTCTTTCATAGATTCACGCTTTTGGTATTTTATCTAAAAGCAAATGAACCTTTTTCTTGTTTTCTTCTAGAAGTTTTATAGTTTTACATTTAGGTCTGTGATTTATTCTGAGTTAATTTTTATACACAGTGTAGAGTCCATGTCTAGATTTTTCTTTTTTTATACAGATATCCAATTGTTCCAGCACAAATTTTCAAAGACTGTCTTTGTGCCATTGCATTGCCTTTGCCAACTATCACTTGAGTATATTCACGTAGGACTAGTTCTTGGCTTTCTATTTTACCTCATTAGTCATACACTGTTTCACCAATGCCACATCTTCATGATTACTGTAGCTTTACAGTAAGCCTTGAAAGTTAGGTAGTGTCAGCTTCCAACTCTCCCTTCCTTCAGCATTCTAAAGTTTACATATAAACACTGGGTCTTTTGCCTTACCTTGTAAGTTTTAAAATCAGTTTATAAGCTTTAGAACCCATGATAACTTGCTGGGGTTTCTCATTGGCATTGCATTGAACCTGTGGATCCAATACAGATTCAATGCAATCTCAAAGTTGAGAAAAATATACATTTTAACAATGTTGAATTTTATAATAGATAAACACAAAATATCTCTCCATTACCCATGTTATATGTTTTAAAATTTCTTTTGATATCATTTTGTAGTGCTCTGTATAAGGATCCTGTACATATTTTGTGAGCTTTATACTTAAATTTTTTCATTTTTGTTTGGTGCTCATATAAATGGTTACGCCTCTTTTTTCATAAAAAATATTGAAGAAATGTCTTTCTGAACATCAAAATAGTAGGGGTTTAATGTATTTGTTTACTGTGAAATAAGGCTGCCTTATAGTTTGACCCTGACTATCCACCCTCTCAAAATGAGCTTTGTGCAGAAAAACAGTGCTGTCGAGTAAATGGCTACCTAGTTAGAAGTTTCTAGAAAGAGAAGGAAGACTGACTGTTGGGTTGGGCAGATAGTAGGTGGCAAGTCTCAGGCAGTCTTGAGAACACTTGAGGAATTCAAATAAATCCAAAACACTGGCAAGAAAAAAAGTAAAATCAAGTTTCTATTTTGAATAACCCATAATTTCCTAAGGCCATCAGGAATTTGCTTGGCTCACCAACTGATCAACTCCATTTCTGGATATTTCCTTCCTAACAGTGGAAATCCTAGGGACATAGCCTGGGAAGATCCTGAAGTACTTTGCAAATTGCCTATTAGTAACTCAGAGCTGAGTAAGACCACTTCCCACTGGCACCCTAAGTTTCCAGCAGACTCGGCCACCATCTTGGAAGTGCTGGCTCACAAGAATGAGAGCACAGTTGGGTTAACATAGCCAGAAAGGAGAAGTACTAGGTTCTGAAAGAAAGTTGAAGATAGTTGGTACTTTCACAGGTCTCTGAGGGTCTAGAAGAAGAATGGAAAAAACACATGTAAAGTTGAGCACAGAAATTACAGCATTCTTGTCATCCCTATCTAACACATAGCCAAAAGGTCATGGGGGACAGTGCTCCTGTAACCAAGGGTGGCTCTAGGAACTGCCCTCTAGGCCCACCCAAATTGATGATCTGCCTTGATTTTTAGAAAACTAACTTTGCCCAGTTACCAGTAATGAAACTTCCCACTGTGACACTGAGACTAGCTGCCCCAGTCACCACTCAGAGTTTACCAATTGCTATAAAGTACTGATAATGTCGATAAACTTGCTCTTAAACATTTGTGTGTAAAAAACAGTTTGTGTAATTTTTACCCCTTCCTCCACTCAAAACCCCAACTTTCCTTTGTCCTTCAGATACAGTGGAGGGCATCCCATTTCTGTATGTCTGGGATTGCAATCTCAATTTTTTTTATTAATCCTAAATCAAACCTATAACTGATTTAGCATTGATACCACAAAAGAACATAGGTGTAATGGGAAACCCACAAGGAAATCCCCAGTTTAGTTTCTTAATTGATGCTTATCATGGCTTTTCCTCTTCAGGACAAGCACATGGAACAAAGAGTGACTATAAACTATGGTGTAAACTAAGGGGTACACAGGTATGTGTACTTTCTCAGTGGACTCCCTCCATACCTGCAGCGAGAGCTCTTGCCAACTCCTCAGGGGCATCAGAATCATTTGGAACATCTGGAATAACTTCAAATTTCCAGGCCGCATCCTACAGTTTCTGATCTTCTGGGTCTCAGGTGCAACTGACAATTTGCATGTCTGACCAGTCCCCAGGTGCTGTTGTAGTCACTGCTCTGTGGGCCACATTTAGAGAAACACAGTCTCCAGACCTCCTCCTGCTCCTAGTGTAAAAATTACACTGCCTTGCTCATGGGTCCTGAGGAACAGACAATCAGAGCTTTTCCTCCCCTTATTTGGGAATCAGAATGAAAAGTCTCTACTTAATTCTTTGGTTAAAACTCTTCTGGAAGCTATGTGGCTTCTCAACTCTTTATCTCTGTGCATTTGCATTCTCTCTCACTGAGATATGGCCTCATCTCCTCTCAGCCTGTAGGGACAGGAGTCCAGCCTCTTGCTTCATGGCGTCCATGTTTAGCGTGACAGAGACCAATGAAAGTCAAGTTCTCTTACTGGGCAAAAGAAACTGATTGGTCAGCTTGGATCATGTGACTCCCCTCCATGGGAACACTCTTTCTGAAAGAGACAGGGAAGGACAGAAGAATGAACCACATTCCTCCTCAATTACAGACCTCAGGGTCCTCCACTGCCTGTCAGCATCAGGCCTGTTTGTCCTTCAGATCACACTAGTGCATGACTGAATTTCCTCCTGTTGGTCAGGTGTTGATAAAGGATTCATATGTGATTTCTTCTGAGTCTACATTTGCTCACTGGTCATCTACAGAGCATGAACTCAGCACCAGGAAGCAGAGAATGACCTTCAGAGCCAGGCTCATGTGCTGGCTGCTCAGCCACCAGTTCTGGCCAGGCTGCCCGTCCCTGCCTCATCACAGCTGGAGGACCCTTGGGGTTACTCGTGTATGTGCTCATCTTGTCCCCAGGTGCCCCACTGTTTCTTGGTGTGCTCTCACACCTGACTCCTCAGAAAGGGACTCTTCTCCCCACTGTGTGGGAGAGAACACTGAGACTTAGGTGAAGACATTTAGCAAAGGGATTGGAAGCTCAGGTATTATCTGGTTCCAAACCCCATAGTATTAACAGTCCTTACGTGAGGTTTGCTTTCTCTGCAAATTGTATGTGCCAGACAGATCTCGCCAGGTACCTACAAGCACACTATATCATTTTATAGTATGCCTGCATTGTACACATGTGAATGTGAGTGCAGTATAGTATGTGCACATGCATGTATGTGTGTGTGGTTAAAAATATCCATGCAGCTGACACCAAAGAGTAAGAAACTTGTCATGCTCCCAACTGAGTGAGCATAAACAACTTTCATAGAATACAAATAATATTCAGACAAGGACACTTGGTGATCCGGGTGAAACAAGACAGAAATAAGCCCCCTCTATAATTATGTCTAAACCTGATTAGGGACAAGGACACTTTGCAACCACAAAATTAACTACTGATGTCCCTATTTCTTTCCCAGTGGCAACTTTTAGCTCCATTTTAATCTTCCTGCTACCTAGATAACAATTACCAGATACTCTCAACATCAAACACTTTACTTCCAAATGACACCAACCCAGAGCCAGCCTCCACTGCCCACAGCTTCCTGAGACTCTCCCAAGAAGCAGCCCAGGTCTTCTTTCTGAGACACCCATCCCATGGTATGCACTGTCTTCCGCAGCAGGAAGGTAAATGAACCTAACCTAATTTGACTGTGGCTATGTTCCTGGAGTCTGATCAATGGGGTTTCAGCACACACACAAACATGCGTGCGCGCGCACACACACACACACACACACACACCATTTTAGGGCATTAAGTTGTCAATCCAGTAATGAAATTCATGCATCCACCAAATTTCCTAGGTTCATACAACTAATTTAGAAAATGGCCAGTGGACTACTTGCCCCGATTTCAAGCTTCATTGGTCCTGTGTCCTTTATCTGTGCAGAACGTAAGATTCATTTTCCTTGGGAGAAACCCAAGGCTCCACACTAATTTTCTAGCACCTTGCTCTGGCACAAAGCTCTGGACTTAAAGCTAGGATTACAAATGCCTGAGAAGTTGTACTTTGAGTCCTCAAAATGCAAGCAAACACCCTGAGCGAGATGTGCATGATGCATGGAGGAGCCTCACAGGGAAGCAAAGGAGGAGATGTGGGCTGTAAATATCAGGATGAGATAGAAACCAGGATTCCTCCCACAGCAGTGAGGAAGAAGCCCTGACTGAACTACATAAATCTCATTCCACCATTATAGGCCAAGAAAGAACAAGACACAATTATTCAACACAAAAGGAAAACAAAATGTTCAACTCATTCTTCAAAACTTTAATGTCAAAAGTCTGCTGACCACATGTCAGGGGCCATAGGTTTAGGGTCTTCTCACCCACAAGACACCTTTGCAGAAAGGGCAGTGGGTGAATGGGTTATAAAACACGGGTGCATCCCTGAAACTAAGGCATTTAAGTGGGAGCGTTCAATGCTGTAATCTAAAAGGACTCACTGATGTGGAGATTTCAGACACCGTAGAGATACGGAGAACAGATGCTCTAGTTTAGGTGCCCTCAGGAGTAACCCAGTACAGCCAATGTATAAAAGAGAAGCAGAAAAATAAGCGCAGCTGTAGTGGACTTTTTATTTTAATTTTTCATATGTTGAGCTAGAACATTCCCATGGGAATGTGCACACATGAGTACAAACTCACACAAAAGGAGCAAGCAAGGGGACCGTGACCTGTGCCACCCTGAAACTGCACTGCCCTAGTGCCCCCATCTGCCTCCCACACCATAAACTAATGTTTCTGGTTTTCCAACTCTGAAATACATCAGACACAAAAACCTGCATTCTCGCATGCTTGGCTTCTTATGTTCAAGGTCATATTGGTGAGATTTACTCCTTTGGGCATGAGGCTGAAGTTCATTTAGTCCCATGGCTGTAAACAGTACCTCTAAGTACTGACTCTAAGCTCAGACTGTTCATTCATCAGTTCTACTGCTCACGGGCAGGTTGGGGCGTGCGTTACTTAGCTTTCCATTACTATAACAAAATTCTGACACCAACATTAAAAAAAGGAAAGGTTTGTTTTGTAGGATTCAGTCCATTGATGGTTGGCCCCATGACATTTGATCCTGTGATGAGGCAGCTCTTCATTGTGGGAGCACACTCTTGGGGAGCTACTTGCCTCTCAGCACCCTAGAAGCAAAGAGAGAGGAGAAGGAAAGACTCAGGCCTAATGTCTCCTTTGATGGCATGGCCCTGATGATCTCACTTCATCCCAGCCAACTCCACATCCTCAGGGTGCCACCACCTCCCTCCCAATAGTGCCACAGACATAACAGTAGGCCTTTAATTAATGCACTGGCCTTGGGGGACCTTCAAGATCTAAACTATAGCAGGGTGACTATGAATAATGTTACTAAGATATTCTGATATTTCCCTTTTGATACACAATGTGTGCATTGCTCTTGGCTTTTTTCCTAAGAGTAGAATTGTTAGGATCCCAGCAGAGGATATAATATGACTCCACTGGGGTAGTCCATTCCCATAATGGACTGAACTCTGGACCCAAAGTAGCAGGCCCCCAGCACTCAAGGTTGGCAGGGATTCCTTCTAACCCACTTGAAGCAGAAGCCCAAATGCACATAATAAGTTTTGTAGGCATGCCTGAGCCTGGATAACCACTGCCAAAGTGCTCCAGGTACCAACAGGATCTGGCAGCCACCAAGGGGAGAGAAGTGGCCAGCACATAGCAAGGTCCTATGTGATTTTGTCTCATTGCTCTTGCAAACTTGCTGCGAGACAGTTGTCCCAAGTTGGGGGGCCAGCAAACAGCTGACCCAGCCATCCAGGACAGTGATGATTCAGTGAATTGGCTGGGCCCAGAGTCTATGGAGAAGGAAAACATTAGCAATTGTTCCCGTCAATGGGACTCTAACGACAATGGGAATTCATGGCTGTTTCTGCGTAGCGGCTACCATACATGGGTGCAGTTGGAACCAGAGCTGATGTAAAACATTTCAGTTTGCCGGTGTATAGACATTCTATTTCCTTCTCCAGATTAAACACTCTCACAGCAGCCCTGTTGACAGCCTTCTGGGTGTAAATGGCATACATATCTGCATTCTGTGTCCATTTCAAGTTGAAAGGAAAGCAAAAATAAGATTATATATTTAGAAGCTGGGAGAAACAGACTGGATGGGGTTGAGAGGAAAAGCATATTCCAGCAGCTGAGCTCGCAGAGGCTTCTCTTAAACGCAAATGTGCCGTTGGATCACAGACAAGGCGCGCGCTGCCTTGGAGTGGACTGCCTGCCGCAAGAACGCAGAGCCCGGGTGGATCTCCTCTTTCCATTTCCCGGAGCAAATTCAAGAGAAAGAGTGAAAAGAATCTTCAAAATAAATAAATGAGGAATGGAAGATGATTTTCCATCTGGTTGGAGTAGAGCCCTGCCCAAAGTCAAGGAGACAAACCAGATACACGCAACTCAAGGAAAGCGCTTTGATGAGTAAGGCAAGAATTCCTGTTACAAAATGCGCGTAACCTGAAGAACAGGAAAGAAGGATGGCATTTACGGGCTTAGTATAATTCGTTAAATACTTTCTCAGTTTCTTGTTTCCAGATCAAAACAATTTAATTCTTTCAAAACTCACTGAATTCCTTCCGTGTACAGATGCTATGCAAAAGCATGCAAAAAATTCTAGTTAATTGAAGAAGCAAAAATGAGTAAGACACAGCCCCTCTCCAGGGAACCCAGAAGCCAAATGAGGAGACAGATGTAGGGCCCTGGATGGTACTGGGAGGGGGGTGACATGAGAACTCTATGGAACTTCTGAGACTTGAGACCAGGAGTATGCACTTATGGCCCCCCACTGCCCCCAGTCTTGCCCTCCTCACATCTGAGAACTCACAGGATCCCCTACTTTTCCCCTCATTACAAAAATCAGACAGACCCTAGGTGAGTAGCTGGCATTATAAAGTCTAATGTTTATAGTAGCAGAAGTTTAGAGACACATGGAATCCCAGAGATCTGAGGTAGGTTGTTCTCTTTGTTACACAGCATTATCACAGGAAAACTAACCCAAAACACAAGGCACTCTTTGGCTGAATCATCTGTTGTGTATTTGGTACCACCAGGAGTCCAGCCAGGGCCTGGAACCATATTTCCTAGCACACAATGAACAGGAAGATAGAAGCAAAGCAGAAGCCACGGCTCCTGGGAAGTCAGGCTGTCAATCCCAGCAGCTCTACTGAGCATGGAGAATGAGCACACCTCACAAATTGGCAACCAGACATGGTGGCTTCCCAAGCATCCCTGTGGGTCCCAATCTTACCAGCTCTGAGCTCTGAGTGACTGTTTCTCCCACCCTTCACTGGCATCCTTCAGGCTATGGCTTTTCCCATCCTTCCACATTCACTGCAGTTCCAGCTCCTATGGGAACCTTTTATTTCTGTAACCTAATAGTGACTCTGCTCTCCTGCCCGATCTCTGCCTGATACATTATTTTTTCATCCCAAAGTCATAAACAAGAGATAAGATGTATTTGGGAACTGGCTTGCAGAATTACATGGTTGCCCCACACCAACATATTTGGCAGTCAAGGCATAGCCAGGTAACTGTGGGTCACATTGCTGGGAGAATGTCTCTGGGCATCTGAGTCCCTCTGTGTTCATAACTCTTCATGGAATTTAGAATAGGAGAGTTCAGGGATCCTTAAGGCTAGATTGAAGGATGAGCACACTCATCTATTCATGTGCAAAAGTTTGTCACTTTACTGTCATGGCCCTCATGGGTCTTCAAGGAAGCCCTGGTTCTGTTGGATCCAAATGGGCGTGGTTGGCTTCTGTCCTGTGTGCCTTTTTTTCTGTAACCCAGAATGAAGGAGCCATAGCTCCCTCAGTTGTGCACTTCAGAATCAGTCAGATACTGCTGTGATTCTGCTGTATAACAAACAGAACAATCCAGCTCAGACCTCTGAGATCCTATGTGCATCCACCCTTTTACTATTATATAAATTAGACTTCATGATCATCCCCCCACCATGATTTCTCATTACTTGATGCATAAGTTTTACTGGCATGATGACTATAGAGGGTAAAGTACAGTGATATTTTATAGTGATCTCCAATGTGAAATGACAGAGAGAAAGGACAGGCACTTCTTTGGGGTACAGAAATAAAACATTTAACTAAATGCTTAAACCTGTATTTATTTTATCAAAAAACATGGAAAAGAATCTTAACCTTTTGGTAGTTAAAATGTGGAATGACCCAGAGTCTCCAATGAGGCCATAACCCCTGTGTTACCGAAGAAAAGGTGGAAATTTCATAATGCAGCGTTTGACAGGGATTTTTATCTTAAATCCTCTTCAATTGGAATTCCAGGAAATTAAGTCCTGACTTTAAACATCCAGTGAGTGTAATGAACTAACATCTCCATGTGTGTCTGGAATAGTACCGGCTAGCTGTGTGCTACAAGGAAGAATCCAGGGAAATCATTCAATCATGTTGTAAAGGGCTTAATTTGGTTGGGAATGGTTGGATAAGATCATTATGTTTAACAAGGCATTTTTGGAAAAACATGGAAAACAAGAAGCACTGGAATATTTTTCCATTGAAGTTGCTATCCAATACATCACAAAATCCCCTCCCCATAAATACTACTGGACAGAAAGTTAGCTGGAATTACACTTGTCCCCCTTCAACAGTAACAGCAACGAGAAGAATGCATGGGAGACAATGTGGCAACAAACTGAAATGCATCCCTGGGTCAGCAAACTCCACTGCAGTTCTCACAGAAAAATCGCTGAAGAGACAAGGACTTGAACAAGCATTCATCGTGGGAGATCATAAGCAGATCAAGTCCAGATGTTTCTAACCAGTTTTAGCTTATGAGATTTGCCAGATTGGTTCCAATAATGAAATTCATGAAGAAGTACTTTTGGTGAGTCACTTCAATAAAGATGCGCACGGAAAGATAATCTGAACGATTGATTTTTTTTTATTAGAAGCATGGTTTTATAAGATTAAAAAGGAATTATGGGGTAAGGTTACCAAGAGAGTATTAGCTGAGAAATGTACTTACACTGAGTATCATTCACAACAAATCCCTCGCATCCAGAAATGAACCAAAGACTATAGGATAGCAATGATGTTGGGAAATTAACCAAAGGAAGATCTTTAAAATCAAGTAGGAGTTTTACAATATTTCCTAGTAAATAAAGACTAACTCTGAAACATTTTTGTGTCACATGAAGATCTGTAGGTTATGTCACAACAGAGAACTGAAAATACTGTCACAGTGAAGAACAATTTACATACTTTTCTTTTACAAAAACACTGGTATTTCAAATTTGCTGTCCTTTTCTGTGATGGCAAGTGACTGTCACAACTTTGCTATGACTGGGAATTTAGCTCAGTGGCTTAAGCGCCTGCCTGGCAAGTGTGAGGTCATGAGTTTGATCCCTGGTACCAAAAAAAAAAAAAAAAAAAAAAAAGAGAGAGAATAACACACAACTTTGCTATGTAACAAAATTTACATGTACAAAGAAGTGTCTTACCCACCCCTCCAAGGTAAAGACATTTAAGTACGAAGTAAAAAGACTTTTTTTTTTCAAAGAAATGTGTGCTGTGAAGTGAGGATTTGTAAAAGAGATATTCTCAACATACGTGGATTTTTCCCCCAAATCATATGTGCTAGATATTAAAACTGCTATTTCTACATTTTAAAAATTTGGAAACATTTTCTAAACTGTCAAACAATTTCCCAAGGAAGAGTTTCAATGGTTTAGAAACAATTTCTATTACATATACATGCATAAACCCTTCTGATTAGTTTGCAAAAACAACTAAAGATCACAAAGCGAGGAAGTATTTTCAAGAAAAATTCCAAAAAAAACCTTTTGCAAAGTTGGTAGATAGGCTGAGAAATGTACATCATGATTTGGTAGGATGTCCCACTCTGTATTTATTGTATTTAATTAAACTGAGTGTAAAAATACTACTATTTAACCAACTGTAACCAGCAAAATTACAATTGTGTATCACTCAACCTAACACAGTGCTTGTATAGCATCTAGAGTCCTGGAATCTCATGACTTCCCTAAGAAAGGGACTTGGACAAAACCCGTCTGTGTCCACTCACTGACTTAGGAATTTAAAGTACCCCGGAACTCCACAGGCTCAATGTATGCCTCCAGTGACAGAGGAGACACTGTAGGGGCTTCTCAGCAGATGAGGCAAGACAACCTTGGGCATCCCTTGAACAGCAACAGGAAGGACAAAACTGTCTTCGCATGACAACAGGAGGGAGGGAGGTGCCCCAAATTTGGATGGAAGAAAAATAGATAAGGGAATTGGAACTCTGGGAGGCAAAAGCCTGCGTGAGTCAAGCACAGAGAGTTGAATGGAGTAAGCTACATGGCAGAGCAACGAGAAGAGCAAGGAATAAGCTGTGTCCCCTGTACCCATCTCAGATGCTGTGGCCCTCTGCCTGAAGCTTCTCAGAATTGAGATGCAACTCTACAGTCAGGAGTGGAGAAACCTTGAAATAATACAAAATTTCCACTACTCAGTCAAACGAAAAAGGGAAATGAATTCAGGTTAGAGACAAATAGAGAAAGTGGTACTTCCTGCCCACCTCCAAAAATAGCCCAATGTGGCTCTTGAAGAGATCTTGGCCACCAAGGGTAGTACAGCCCTTCCTCTTCATGAAGGAAGTCCATCCTTAACCTAGAAGGAGAATTCCCTGAGAGATACAGATTAAAAGGAAAATGGGTCATTTCCCAACTACATCAAGAGCTTTTGCAAGGTACTCTTGGGTTGGAACTGGAGGAAAAGAGATACAACTGTGAAGCAGAAGTGGGCAGATGGCTTCTTGTTTGTTCAGGTGCAAGAGTTTTAAAGCAAATGCCTCCAAGTTACCATTTCTCCACTCTCACCCGTACTCTCACCTTCCAACTCTTCAAAATAAATGCAGCATTGAATTAGAATGGATAGATTGCCAAGAGCTAAAATACCAGGAGGCATGGGGTTTCCATACATCTTCCCATCTTCCCTGGAGTGTTTCCACTAGGGAGACTCCAGCACAAAAGCAACCAAAATCAAAAGTATTGATTCTCACACTGAACACATTTTTCATCAGTCTCTGAAATTATATTGTCAAGCACAGAAAGCAAATGGAGCAAGTGTTCTTGTTGATTGTGCCTATAAAAATGGATGAGGTGTTATGGAGCATGGATTTCCAGGGAACTCACTTCTGTCATCTCAAAATATCTTCTTCTAGGTGTCTGCCTTTTGGGTTTGACAACTGATAGTCCTGTCCATCTGTCTTGTGAGCTCCACAGCCAAGTATATGTGCTCTAGTGTGAGGATTGTAGTAATTCCCAGGTCATTTCCTGAGTATTTTAGGGGTTTTGCAGAAGGTTTTTGAGCACGCATATTCCTGATGTGCTGGTACATGTGCCAGATGGCCCCACCTCATCTTTGCCAAGTTATGGATTACTCAATACTTAGAACAGAAGTAGAATACTTACCAACAGAAGTAGGTGATAGGGACCCATGATATGACAAGACACAGTCCCTGATTTAATGGATCTCATGGTCTAACTTGGAGCATGTACATGTAGGCAAGCAGCTCGACACCACACAAGGATTATGGTGGAATGAACTACTATATGAAGAGAGGCAACAAGGAGAGTCTTTCAGGGAAATGGAAGGCTTCCGGGAGAAGGTGGCATCTCCCAGCCATGCATGTAGAAAGGACTCTCATGGCACAGCAAATACAGTGGACAAAAAGGCTGAGAGGCCAAAAGGCTCCAGAGGAGCTTCAAGGCTCTGTGCCATGCAGGAAGCACAATGAGATTTTGTTTTTCTAAGAGTCTGTTCCAGCTCAATTTATATTTGATAACACGTACCACTTATGTTATACAGTTCCACAAGTTTTGGCAGACACCTATAATGATGTCACCGCAACAGAGGCAGGAGAGTAGGGGGTAACAAACTGGCCATGCAAGTGGGAATGTCACATCAATCAAGGCCAGGACACAGGCACAAAACAACTTTAAAGCCCTGCGCCTGACACCAATCAGAAAATGCTACCTTCAGTTTTTCTGGCATAAGATCAATCAGGTTTTTGATAGGATGACCTAGACCTGATGTCAGAATAGGGGTATAAAAAATGGTGGCCATTTAGCTTACAGCACTGTGAGCCCCTTCCCTAGCCCACTCTGCCCTCCACAGCGTGTACATCTTTCTATTTCTTCTACTACTTTAATTGACCCACACTTTCCTTCTTTTCCTACCTTTAATACATGTAAAACTCTGCATCTTTATTTCTTGTCCAATTCTTTGCTTGGGATGACAAAAGCCTGGAAAGAGGCCCTGGGAAGAATTCATAGCATCCAGAACCACAGTTACATTACCATGACCAAAGTATAAAAGGAGTTTATCATACCCAGTTTCCTCAATTACTCTTTGTGGGGTTAATCCTGTCCCCTGACTCTGAGCCCCTTGAAACCACAGATTTGTTTCCTGTCCCTATGGTGTGTCTTCTGAAGACTAGAATGTAAATGGAACCATGTTGGTAGCCTACGAGCTTGGGTTCTAGGCATTGTAGGAGATACGGTCACAGTACACAGCGAAAGTTAAATATTAAATGTTTATTCCAGAAAAGACATGTTCCATTAATCTTCCTCAAAATACACCTCTCCACTTTGAGCACACATCCCATCACTCTTCCTACTTTCTGAAGCAATATACAGCAATTTCTATCAAATGAAAGCATATGGTTTACCCTCATTCACCTTATCCATGGGATCTTGCACCATTTGACTTCTGGAAAAATGATTATGAAAGGAAAATGTTTTGAATCAATCGAGGCATCCACAATAGTGCAACTGAAGATACTCACAAAAGAGAGCTTCCAGAACTGCTTCAGAAAGTGGCAAGAAGGGCCAGGGATATAGTTCAGTGGCATAAGCGCCTGCCTGGCAAGTGCAAAGTTGTGAGTTTGATCTCCAGTACAAAAAAAAAAAAAAAAAAAAAAGTGGCAAGAACACTGAGATAAGTATGCTCCAAGGGAAGGGAAAGATTTTAAGGGGGATTAATGGTAATGAGTCTTTTACTACAATAAAAATTTTTAAGCAATTATTGTGTCTTGTGATCATACCTAGCACATTTGAGATTCATACATGCTATTTGCAGAAATACATGAGATTTTTAAGTTCTAAATTTGAGGCTATATGAACATTTTATATTTGTGATCAAACTCTAAAAATTCAAACCATGATTACATTTTTAATTACCCAGAAGAATGTGAGAGAGGATTCTGGAATTATGGACCAGTATTGTCATTAGTCCCACAGAGGCCTAAGGACAGAGAAGCCCTTCCTGTACTCCAGAGGAGAACACAGTTTTTCACCACCACCTCATACAAACACTTCCCTTCCTTCCACCATCTGCCAGCTGACACGCCAAATCACAACAGGTACAAATTTTAAGAGAAAACAAGCCTATGAGCAGACAAGTGAAATGAAACCCACGGAGAGAGCAGTGCTGACTTCTGGCTGATTCATTGGAATCATCTGGGGAGTTTTAAAAGCTATTGATGTCTGAGTTTCACTATCAGAAATTCTTCACTAATTGGTTTCACTGTGTCACGGGCATTGGGATTTTTAAAACTTCCCTAGAGTATTTCTTATGTGTGGCCAGGGTTGAGAACCTCCAAATTAAGGAAATTCAGCAACCCGAGGGAGAAGACTGAGTTTAACAAGGAGAGCAGATGACTTATTAAAATAGCACTAATGGAAGAGGCATAGGAACTTAAACAAAAACAAATGAGAATTCCCAAAGGGCATTCAATTTAACACAGAACAAAGATTTTCTAGAACTAAGATAGTTATTTTCTGAAATTAAAAGTTCAATAGATTAACCGAGAAGAGAATCTTCTTTGCTAACAACCAAATTACTACTTTGGAAGGTCAAGTGGAAGAAGTATTTTATAAATGATGTGGAATTCATGAGGCATTAAGAAAAGAGATGTGGAAGACAGAGCCAGGATATCTGAATGTTAATAATAAAAGTTTTTTTAAGAGAGAAAAAGGGAACAGATGGAGAAGTAATAAATAAGGAAATCATAAAATAAAATTTGTCAGGAGAAAAAAGTTTTGAGTTTTCAGGTTAAAAAAAAAAGAGTCCAAGTAAAGTTAATCATAATTAAAAAAAAAAAAACTAGATCCCTAGTAATATGTCCTGATGAGATTTCTGAATTCTGATCATGAAAAGGTAAATACTACATGCTCATAGAAAGAAATGACAGATTGCTTACAATGGAAAAAAAAAAGTAGATTAGTATCAGATACCTTGTGTATGACATTGGAAGTAAGACTGTGGAAAAATGTTTAAAGATGGTGGAATGAGAACAGTCTTCCAAAAATCCTATACCCAGCCACAGTATCAATCATCTGTCAAGGCAAAAGAAAGATATTTTTGGGCAAGTGGAGATTCAGAAAGTCTATATAAAAACATAGATAATTTCTTTGTTAAACTATTCCAGACTATAAAAATGATGGGAATCATCTCATATCCATTCAATGAGTCTAGTCTAATCATACTGGGAAAATAAGATGTACAAAAAAATCAAAACAAAAACCCGTCTCTAGATTAACTTTATATACCATATAGATGCAAAAACTATAAAAGAAATGTTGACAAATTGAATCCATAATTATATTAAAAGTATAACAGGCTATGAGTAGTGAGAGTTTATTCCAGGAATGTAGATGGTAGAATTCCCAGAGGAATACATTTTTTTAAATAATTTATGTCTTAGGCAATGTAAGCACTATAAGTCATGATCCCAAAATAATGTTTCATAAATAAATATTGTCAAGCTGATTCTAGTATTTATATATGTAAAGGCGAAGAAACTAGAATAGCTGAAGTGATTTTTTAAAGATGCATTAAGTTAGAAAAATCACACTAAGATTTACTTTTGATAAAGCTACAGTAATTAAGTAGAGCGAAGTAATTAAATAGAGCTGAGTAATTAAGTAGAGCAGAATAACAGTACAGAAATAGACCAACATAAACATGACCAGCTGATTTTTAAGAAAGGGGAAAAGAATTCCAATGGAGGAAAGATGGTCGTTTTCTTTAAATGTCAATTTGATATCCATATACAAAACAAGTTAACCTCAACCTAAACAAAACCTTAAACAAAAGATTAACTCAAAAACATTATTGGGTGAGTGTCTATCTCCTACCATATTGATTGGGCAGTTTATTATGATCACTTGGACTCCATATTCATTTTCTTCTATTATCTATATACAGAGCTACACAATGCCCAGTGACCAACTCTGACTCTTTAGCTTGCCAGATTTATAAATCTTTCTCAGTAAAGATTTGGTTTGAGCCCTTGCCTGAGACGGCTAAGATGGAGGCACGATCATTGTAACGCATCAGCTTGACAGGATTAATAGAGGACCGGCAGCAGGGACGCTCACTCACGGCAGCAATGGCTCTGTGGGTTGTTTCCCCAGATGAGTGGGAAGCAGGGAAGCAAACTGAGCGGAGACTACCTGCCCTGTTTGGGGGTGGCACGGAAAGATGGGAGAAGTCGGTATGCATAGAGAGCACGTCTTCTACTGCCATCACCTGAGGACATCAGACTCGTTTCCCGGGTCTTGCAGCACACACTCGCCAGTGGTCTCCAGGGTGTGTCTGGGCCTTGGTCTGCAGGTGATGCTGCACCCTCGACCCCTGCCATCCTACAGCTCCCAGCCTCTTGCCCTGAGCAGCTGCTGGGTTTCTGGCTCTCCACTGCGCAGACGGCCATTGTGGGCTCTCCAGCCTACCTAATAAACCTCCTTGCAAAATTATATGTACTATAGATTATTCCCCAATTCCCCAAGATGAATGTAATTTTTATTTATTTTATTTATGTTTTCTTTGGAGACAGGATCTCACTATGTAGTTCAGGCTGTCCTGGACTCATTATGTAGCCCAGGTTGGGCTTGAACTTGTGGCCTCAGCCTCTGGAGTGCTGGGATTACAGTCTCATGCCACCAAGCCCAGCTAATGAATGTAATTATGTATTGCAAACATATTCCAACAATTAAAAGTAAAGTTAAAGCAACAAAGAAGTAAATTATAGTTAATAAGCCGAGAAGATTATCACAATCCTAAACATATACATACTAACATCAGAGTCCCAAAAGGCATGAAGCAGAAGTTAACAGAATTGACAGAAGAAATAGTCCTCTTTACAGTGATACTTGGAGACTTCAACAGCTCACTTCTGACGATAGATTGAACAACTAGACAGAAGATCTGTATAAACCTAGACCTTGGACAGCACATACCCAGAACATTCTACCCCAAAACAGTGCAGACTGCTCAAGAGAATTTGGGGAAGAAAGACAATAGATTAGGCCTCAAAATAACTCTCAGTAAGCCTGGAGATCTTGGAATTATTCAGTGTATCATTTCTTACTACAAGAGAATGAAACTAGAAATTGGTAACAGAGTGAGAAACTGTTGTACTCACAAATAATGCAAATTTAACAGTACACTCTTAGCCAATGAGTCAAAGAAGAAACCTCAAGATAAATCAGAAAAAAACCTGCACATTGTACATAACTTGTGGATTACAGAGAAAGTAGTGTTTAGAGGGAAGGTCAGAGCTATGATGCCACATTTAAAAAGAAGAAAGATTTCAACTCATGCTAAGTTCACATAGTAAGCAACTGAAAAAAGAAAGGTAAGTTAGTCATTCTATCAGGGAAAAGAAAGGAAAATGACTAAAGTAGAGATAAATGAAATAAAAATAGAATCACAACATATAAAATCAATGAAACCAAAACTTTGTTTCTTTGGAAGAGAAATTAAAACTTTACAAAGACTGAGAAGAAAAAGAGCTAAGACTCAAATAATTCAAATCATATAGATAAGTAAAATCAATGTTAAATTAATTAGGAATACTATGAATAATTGTATGACAAATTAGATAGTCTAGATGAAATGGAAAAATTCATAGAAAAACAAAATCTACAGAAATTGACTCAACAAATCTACAGAAATTGACACAAGAAGAAATAGAAAATCTGAAGAGACACATGACAAAGTGAAGTCATTGACTAATTAATGGAAAACTCCCCAATGAAGATAAATGTCCAGGTCCAGATGGACTCCCCGGTAGTCTACCAAACACTTAAGGAAAATTAAAACTAATCTTTCTCTAACTCTTCTTAGAAGCATAGGTAACAAAATTTAAGATATGTCAGAGTTTGCCAAAATTAAAAACTTTTGTACATCAAAGGACATTTCAATAAAGTGAAAAGATAACAAACAGAATGGGAAGAATACTCACAAATTAAATATCTGATGAGAGATTTGTATCCAGAAGCTATGAAGAACACTTACAATTTGGCATCAAAAACATAAACAACTAATTAAAAATACCTAAAGGAACCAAATATTCCTCTAAGGATAATAGAGATGGACAACAAACTGGAAAAAAAATAGACTCAACATTATCAATCATTAGAGGAAAACAAATTAAAACCATTTCTCAAAACTATGATGGTCCCAATAAAGAAGTCAGACAATAACTGTTGAGGATATGGAGAGTTAGAACATTCATACTCTGTTAGGAATGTAAAATAGTGCAACTATTATGTGGTTACTTATTCATAAAATGCCCAAAATAGGAAAATTTATAGAAATGAAGTAAATTAGTCATTGCTTGTGCCTGGTAGGTAGGGAAGAGGATGGAGATGAGGAGGAGCTGGTAGCTAAATTATACAGTATTTCTTCTGAGACAGTGAAATGTTCTAAAATTTGCAATGATTGCAAATATCTGTGAATATACTAGAAGCCAGTGAATTTTACACTTTAAGCATAAGAATTATATCTCAATAAATTATATCTCAACAAAGCTATTATTTTTCTTTTTTATTGAAAAAGGTCAGACAGAATTTCATAGCATAGGAGAATCACAATAGTTATTACATTGCATATTGTCATCTTCAAAGTAATTACTCAGAGTACAAGTCATGGCATAAAATGTTCTCCAGTCAATATTAGCACAAACCTTCCTTTTCAATGACCTAAGAGACACTGATACTATAGCTAACTTACATTTTTCTCCCATCTCCCTTTCTCCCTTTCTCCTTTCTGTCACCCTAGTTCCTCTTACCTTTTAAACAATTTTTTCTTATTTCACAATATCTGTTGTACATGTTAGACCTTATTTACTCTTAATTTCTCATCTCAGGGAGACATTTGATGTTTATACATGTGAGTATGATTTATTTCATTTATGAAAATGATCTCAAGTTGCATCCATTTACCTATAAAAGCCTCAAGTTTATCCTTCTTTATAGCTGAGTAATACTCCATTGTACAAAAATACCACACCTTTTTTATCCATTCCTTAGTTGTTGGGCATTTGGGTTGTTTTCAAGATTTAGCTGTTACAAATTGTGCCACTATCAATATGGGTGCACACATATCAATGTGATATGATGTTTTTAATTCTTCTGAGAAGACACCTAGAACAGGACTAGCTGGGTTAAGTCTTGCTCCATGTGCCCTGGTTGCTGGATACAAAACTATAAGAAATTATGTTCTTCCTGATAGGTTTTGGTTTTGGTTTGCTCCTCTTTCTATTTGCTCCTGTATTTCTGATATACTTACCCTGTGCCATGACACCTTGGGATTGTGCCATGTGTTTTGACTTTTAAAAGGCTAAGAGTTTGCCTTGAGTCTCAGAAGACCCTTTGAATAGAACTTCTGAAAAGAGCTGTAACTGTTGATATTTGGGAGAAAGGTTTGTTACATTTCCCACTTCACACAGGAAGGACAATTGTATTGTGTTAGAATTATGAATTTACAATAATCTTCATTTAGAAATTAAGTATGCTTTAAGATATGTTTGAGCATGAACTTGACAATGGGTAGGATGTGCCAGTTATGGTGGAGTGTCAAATTGATTGGCTTTGGGATCTACCAAGGGATTGGTGGAGCACACTTCTTGATGTGTCTTGGTGGGTCTCAGAGATGTGGCCTTGGGGTCTCTGTCTGGTTCCTCACCTTTTTCTCTCTGGCACCAAACTGAGCAGTTTCTCTCCAGCACACCTGTATGCCATGAAGTTTCTGCACTGGAGTCAACTGACCTGGGATTGAATCTCTGAAGCCATGAGCCAAATCACACCTCTCTTCCTTTAAATTATGAGTGCCAAGTATTGTTTCTCACTGATGAGAAAACTGACAGATATGATTTCTTAAAATCAATGAAGCTACATGGAGAAATCATTACCACCAAAAGTCAATAGTTCACATTTGGGTTCATTCTTGGTATTGTGAGTTCTATGAGTTTTGACAAATGTATGATGGTATATATCATCCATCATTGCAGTGTCCTACACAGTACTTTCACCATCCTAAAAATCCTCTGTGACTTTTCTGCTTCTTTCTTCAAGTGATGGAATGTCTTCCTTACCTTTTCACCATGTGCTGGCCTTGTAACTTCCTTTGGCCAACAGAATGTGAAAGAAATGATTATTAATCACTTGAGGCCTTGCATTTTCCGCTCTTCCTTGAAGCTGCCTCCACCATGATAATAAACCCAGGATAGACTTCCATAGCATGACAGACAATTCAGAGAATACAATAGCTGTGGTAGACATTTCAGTAACCAGTGGATCCCAGCAAATGAGAGTACCCAGCCAAGATCAGCCACACCATTACCCAGTCCAGATGTTCACTACCCAGAAGATGTGGGCATTCCTGAGAGGGTTTAGCTAAGCGAAGAAGAAACATCCAGAAGACCTGAAGATCATCACCTAATGATTGATAGAAGTGGGAAGTATCAGGAGAGGAAAATCCTCAAATTAAAAAGAGGGCCCAGGAGACTCTAGCCTTCTCAAGTCCCTTCTCCTCGGGAGAGCAGGGAGGAGTCAGCAAAAAGTTTCCAGTTCCTAACTCTGTTGTCACTTACCTTGTCACCCCCATGTGTTTTCCTGACAATATTTATTCACAAAAGGTGTCAACCTCTGTCCCCTGATGAATATTTACATAGGCTTGATTTTTACAGAGGTATAATATGAGGAGTCATATTCTTATCAGGGTTCAGAACTATAAAAGGAAGGATAAAGAACCAAGTTTGGACCCAGGAGAAGAAACCACAAAGGTCCAACAAAGCCTTGGACAGCCTGGCAAGGAGGTATGGAATAAATATGGCCTTTAGAGCTGCCCCATATTTCAGGCCTTTGTGTCTTCGCCACACTGTCACTTCACACAGACCGCCCCTGGAAAGGTCAACCCAACGTGAGGCTTTCTGTCCTGGAACTGCCTCTGATGGATCCAGGGACTGAAGATCTGCTGACCATACGCCCCACAGCTGGGGACAAGTCTACCCAAGGAGGCCTGACCAGACATCACTGGATCTGTCACAGATATGAATGAGAGTTCAATAACCATGCTGGGCCCTTAAATAGTATTTTAAAGCTAAGAATCTAAAGACCAATGTCATATCTAGCCAGCCAACGTCTGTGGAGACTGTAAGCATTCCAAGGACCATTTCCTCATTCCCAAGTAGCCCATAACCCCAAGGGGAAAGACATAGCCAAACACCTTTAATAAAGACAAAACCAGGTTGTAGCTAAATGGAAGCACTAGTACAGAGTTCTGGGAAGAGACAAGATATTCACAAAGAAGAAATTAAAAATGTATGGCAGTGTAAATATTTTAGTACTGAGCAAAAGGTAGAGCCATTAAGAGATCCGAGTTCAGAGAAGGACTCGCATAGTGAGAGCAGTTTGGTTGGGCCCAGAAGGGTGAGCAGACGTGGATACTGAGAGTCAAGGGTGCTCTAGTGGTGTGAGCAGGCTGCATGAGGCCAGGGGTCACAGTCTAGATCTCTTCCCTAACACAAAGTAGCTGAGGTCTCGACATCAGAGTCACACTCCCCAAGAAAGCAGGCCAGAGTGGGAACAGGGTCTTTTCATGCCATGACTAGCATGGCACATCTTTGGCCCAGAGAGCCACACTGAGCCTGATTAATAAAGAAGTCAGATAAGGACCCCGAACTACCTCAGACTGAAGGTCAGTAGGCAAAAGAAAGAATGCTAGCTCCCCTTGTGTGGCATTTCTTGCCATAGATGTGGTAGGGCTGGCCAGGCATTTCTTGCCCCATCTGCTGGCAGTGAGGATGGCACCTCTCCTATCTGAAAGCCCTGAATGCCTTCCACACCTCTCCAACTCTGAGAGCCAACCCTGTGGCAAGAACTTCCTTCCTCCCGACAGCCCCAGAGATCACTGCCCTCCTTGGAAGATACCATGAAGGATTCAGTCCTGTGACCCCCTCCCCAGCCAGGAGCATGGTGACGAAGGGCTGAGGGTCCCTGTGCTGCAAAACCAGCCTCAGAGGCTTCCCACAGACACTGTGCAGTTCAGAGCTGGTGACACTGGGTTGTGGGCTTTCTATGCTTGTTCTCACTTACCCGTGTGACCAGTATAGCCACACTGCATGGTTCCAGGGCCATCATTCCCAGTGTGCTCCAGGAGAAACTAATGACATAAAAGACAACGTGAAGCCAGCCCCACTCAGAACAGGACTGTGCATTAGGAACTATCTGACTGGTTGATTAGGAAACCCAGGTAATGTGCGCAGTCCACATACTTGAGGTGTGCAGGGACTGAACCAGATGCCTTATCTGACTTGGAAGCCACAGATCTTTACCTGTCCTGCACTTTCTATACCTCTCCCCGACCAGATGAGGTTCCAGAAAGGACCTCAGAGCACAGAAGGGATGAGGCAGTGCGTCAGGGAGGAGGCAAACTTGAAGCCAGCTGTATGTCAAATGGGCTAGGGCAATCAGGAAGTGGAATGTGTGATGCCAAGGAGAAGCCGGCCTCCTCCCCTGTGAATGTAAAGCTGCACTGGGAAACACAAATCCTAAACACTGTGAGCCCTGGTTTTGAGAGGCTGGCGTTTGCTGTCAAGCCCAGCACCCATTGGAAGCTTCCCAGGGCAATGTGCATGGGCTTTATAAAAAGCCCAGTGATTAGAGGAATCAGCCAGTACGACTTGTTCAAGAGCTGCCTAATCACCTATTTTATGCAGTACATCAGCATGACAGGACGTGTGTGCAGGCTCGTGAGACAGAGAAACTGAGCACAATTAGAGTAGCACGGTGGGTCCCTGATAGGCTAATCCCACCTCCACCCCCCACACCTGTTGCATTTAGTGTTTTCCTCTTCCAGGCTGAGTGTGCGGTGTTACTAACCCATCTCTTGGATCTGTGCAGGGGTTCACATCACAAAACACCCTTCACAAAACACCCTCTGTGTGAGGTTTCTCCCCTGTGAAGCACTCCATCCTCTAGCCGGAGTCTGCAGCAGCCTTTGGAAGGAGACGCGCCAGGTGGATAAGGAGTTTTGAGAGACCTGAAGAGAATCAACAGGAAGCAGGGACAGTCCGATCCAAGAAGGAGGAGCAGCGGCAGTGTCACGCTTTTCTCCCCAGCGATGTAACTGAATCATGTAACTGGCTCATTCCTCCCACTGTGGGTGAGAAGAGCTTGCCTATCTTGATGACAGGGTGAATGAACTCATTTCAGATCTGGCCTGGATTTCCCTTCTCCCTCTGTTTCTCTAGGGAGCTTATAAGCGGTAACTGATAAAGAAGAATGCAGTCGTATGGTTTGTAGAAAAATAAATGGAACTAGAGGTTATCAAGTGAAGCAAAATTAGCCAGATGCCAGAAGATAATATCACATTCTCTCTCATGTGTGGACACTTCAGAAAGCAGCTCACTTGAAAATGGAAGATGGGCTGCTAGGGAAGGGACAGCTGGGGAGACAGTAGGCCAGGGTAAGGGATACAAGTGAAGGTGGCAGTACACGAATGGACACTGCTGTAGTCAGGGGTTGCAAGGGAAATAATTACATAATTTATAGTATTATTTTGTAATAGTCACCCAAGAGTTAAATACAAGAAGTGTAGGAAATATATCCACACACTAAGACCCAAGGAATTCAGCTGAGGACCTGGATCCCACAGCAATGTCCTGCATGAGTCCAGCTAAAGACCTAGAGCTCATGACAGTGTTCCCCATGAGTCTAGCTGGAGGCCTAAAGCCCATGACAATGTCTCATGCAAGTCTCTTTCACAGGTCTGTTCTGGGAAGACCCAAAGATCAGCAGTGGAAGCTAAGAAGTCTGTGTCAGTGAGATGAAGGACCTGTGCCAGGAGGATAAGGGTTCTGTGCTGGAGCCACGAAACAACACTCAAAATAAGGACCAGGGCTCCCTGAAAAGTGTCACAGCCATCCTCAGTGATGACGAGGTCCTGAGCTCCTTCAATGATGAGAACAGCCAAGTCCATATCGGGAAAGAAGCATGACAAGCTCCTCCAGGAGAACTAGTGGCAACAGGAGAACCAACAACGCCATGGAGAACCAAACGCACCACAGAGAACCAACAACACCCGAGAACGCACAATGCTAAACTCTTCCTCCCCAGGTCTCCTTTTTATCTCGGCAACAAGCCTCAGGGAAGCTATCCACGCTCAGCACCATGCTGATTCAGTTCATCTGGCATTACAAGTTGCCCACCAGTTATCAATCCACCACAGACATGGCACTGTGAAACCCTATTCATTTCTACAATAATATGATTCAATTGTTATCATTGTTTTCCTCTGTTCCATTTTGTCAGTACTTGCTTGCTTGATGAGCACATTTCCTGTGTGGAGCGGGAGTTGGATATGGACAGGACATACTGTCATTCTTCCTTCATGCCCTTCCCCTCCTCTCCCTCAGCCCTCCCTCCATGTCTCCATTCCCCCTCAGGCACATGCTGGTGACCCACAGTTTCCATGTCCTCCTGGTGGGTTCATTACTGAATCTGCCTCCCCTCTTGGGGCCCTAAAATGCTCTGGGAGGATGGAGAAGGTCACCCTAGTAGACACAGCTGAGTTATTTAGAAATATTGTAGGCAGCCAGACAGGGCTGGGCCCTGGAGAGGTCGGTACAGAGCACAGCTGTGGCTGAGGCACATTCGCTGAAGGCCAAGCTTCAAGAAAAATAGGAATGACTCCCACAGATACCTCCCCTAGGGCTGAACAGCAGTGATTGATATTCTAATAGGCATCAACCACCTGGAGGTGGAGGACCAAACCTCCTTAAGCCACCACTTCCAGAAAAGTCTTTGTCCTGTCTGGTCCTGTGTGTGCTTCCTACAAGACTTGCTTCCCAAATTGATCTGCATTTAATCAATTTTACCCGAGCAACTACATTTCTTGTAATCTTATTGGTTCTCCATAGTTTTGTCCCACCTTACATCCACCTTGTGACTTCCCATTGGATCAGTGTTACCTAAGCAACTATACTTGTAATCTTAATTAGTTGGCCATAGTTTCATCCCACCTTGAACTCACCTCACCTCATGGTTTTACTCAATAAACACCCTTGAGAAGTGGGGATGGCCAGCAACCCACTCTCCTCACCCCTTTCCGTCTCTTAGACAGAAGCTTTTCCTCCTTTCAATAAATTCTTCCTACTCTTAGCTCCCAGGCTAAGAGTGTCCTAGAACTCAGTCCTCAATGGGAACATGAACTTGGCCTTTCAGTCACCTAGTAAGTAGGGGGTTTCTTTCCCCCTTATCAACTGCAGCACTCCTCTGGGCTTGTGTGGGATTTGAGCAGAGCTTTGCAAACTGCTGGGCTCCCCAGCCCTTGGGCTCCTGGAGTCTTTCACTCCAACCTTAATCCCATTGTTCTCATCACATTTCTTTCCTTTTTTTTCCTCCACATTTCTGCACTGCAATCCTCCCCAGGGGACTGTGTGCAGGAAGGATCACTCCAGGGGACCTCATGTGAGCAGCTGCCACAGTCCAGTTCCTGTCCTCAGACTGGACCGCCCTGCAAATCACCAAGCCCTCCCCAGAGACAAAATGCTGTACATTAAGCACTTTGCAGAGCACCAAGTTAGAGACTCTGCAATCAATTAGCTCACTTAGCTCTCACAACAAAACATACGCTTTCAGTGTTTCCAGGCTACAGTGGAGGACACTGAGTCACAGAGCGGTCACATTTCCAGGTTCCCGAGGAGCGAGGGAATCTCATGCCAGGTATCGTCCCGACTGGTTCTCAACAGCTGTGCAGCTCTTCTGCCTCATGCAATGTGGTCCCCAGCCATGTCCCGCTCACAGGGGTGTGCCCATGCATGCCCGAGGTGGTTGCTGTGTGCCGGGTGCCTGCCCAGACCAAGGCACACGTCTCCTGTGGGTGCAGAGCAGCCGGCTGCTTCCTGTGCGCTCTCCCCCAGGTCCACTCCATCCATGAGAAGCTCCCACCCACCCAAGGCAGGACATGAAAGAAAGCCCAGCTCTTAACTCCTCCACCAGGACAGCCCAGGAACAGACCCAAGCCTTCGATGAGTATGATGACACCACAGAACCAACTCCACAGCTGCCCCTGGGGGTGCACAGAGTACCCCTCCTCCTCGAAGCAGGACTCCAGGCACAGCCTGAGCCTGGGAGCCTGCAGGCAGGCAGACTGCCCACTTGAGGGCCTGCCTATCTGCCGGCCACCAGTGGGAGCCCAGGTGACTTTCCAGCTGTCCTTGGAAGGCTTGCAAGAGCTGTGTGCCTTTGGCCCTCCGGCCTGGCTTTCCTGTGACCCCTTCTGCATGGAGGAGGGCCTGGGAGGGCTGTGTGTGCAATGACAGGGAACATTTGAGGCTTGTCCCCTCCCTGCCTCCCAACTTCCACCCAATTAGGGCTTAATTAGGAGGGGAAAAAGCAGAGATAAGAGATCTGCCCCAGAGATTCGGGTCCCAGACAGCTGTAGATAAGCAGAGGAAAGTCTGTGCCACATGGTGGAAAATATTATTCAGTCAGGCTTTAAATAGCTGGAGCGCTGGGGTGGGGGAAGGGAGCCTGAGAAGCTGCTGGAGCAGTTGTCCCCAAGCGTGGACTCTGAGTCACCAGGTTCCAACTCGGAGGGGTGCTGGGGGCCTCCTCAAGACTCCTGCTTTTACTTTGGGCTTCCTGAGGGACCATAGCAGGACCTCACCTCTCCCCAGACTCAGCAGTGGTCCAGAGGTAACAGTGAGCTTTCACTAGTGGCTCTCAAATGCCCCCCTAAAATCCCCCCAGAACTCCTGATCCAGCAAACCTGGGAAGGGTCCGAGAATGTGCACTTTTTCTATTCATGTAAGTTTGCAACACATAAACACATGCTGGGGAGCCGGTGCATACATAGACAGAATCTTGATGCTTTTTATTTCCTTTTCCCCTCCCTGCCCTCCTTTCTAGCCCAGACCACCTCTTTCTGAGGCTGCTAGTGCCCTGGGGCCATGCTTGGAGACTGCACCGCTCCCAGCCAGCAGCTATACACCCAGGCCACACCCTAGACCACTGAGTCCGACTCCTGGGGTCGTTGCCCAATCCTCGGGCTTTTAAACTCCCTAGATGATTCCAGGACATGCCACAGGCCTCTGCAGTACCATTGCTCACCTCCCTCCCCTTCTCTGCAGTGTCCTACACTGTAAACCTGGAGCCTGGCTTCTCCTGACAGACAGATACATGCGCAGAGAGCTGTGTTCTGCACACGGAGCGAATCGCTTATCTCTGCTGAGCTTGCAAAACTGCAAGAGCGCCACAGCCCTCGGGTTGGCTTAGCCTTGTCTGTTCAATTTCACGGCCAGGCACCCACAAGTTTAAGCAGCTGCTGTCAGAGTGTGGCTGTGACACCAACAGAGGCTGTCAGGCCATCAGTGCCCAGGGACAGAGCCAGAGCTCTCCTCCCTGTGTCACTGCTTATCTCACACATGCAAGAAGCCTGGGCATCAGCACAGGGACCCATTTTTGTGCTGCCTCTTTGTCCTCCTAGAAGAGCAAAGATATAAATGGAATCGCTCAGTTTCAACGCAGCACCCCTGCTCTCCTCAGGTCCTGCAACAGCTTTCTCGGTGAGCTCGGCAGATAATTGAGATTCCCGTCTGCAGTGAGCTAAAGGGTGGCCTCAAAGATACAACCGACTCCAGAGTCCTGGAACTGGTGGGTATCACCTTATATGGTAAACAGGGAGAGGAAGCCAAGAACACTGCTGTTCCAGCAGATCCTAAATGCAATCACACTCAGCCTTGGACAAAGAGACAGAGGCAGTTCTGAGATAGATACCCAGAGGCAGGTAGGGTTCTGCCCAGACCCACCCACTGGGAGACTGACTTCAGATTCCGGACTCTAGAACGTGAGGAGGTACACATGCTTACAACCACCAAGCCAGGGCTGCGGTGTTACAGCAGCCACTCAAGACTAACATGCCAGCATCCAAATGTGACAAAATGAAACACAGATGCTCCTGAACTCGCCGATATGCCCAAGGTAGACTGCACATCCGAAATACATTTAATGCATCCAAACTACGGGATGACACGGCTTAGTCACACACCTTGCTGAGAGCATCAGTGGGTTCTCCTTGTTATCTCGGCCTGAGAGGAACCTCGGGCTCTGTACCACTGCCCGCCATTGTCAGAGAAGATGTGACTTCCTGTCACCTTTTGCCAAAACACAGTTGAGGGCATGTAAGTAGGGAGCCACTGCACAGCCATTGAGCGCCTCCTCTAAAATCACATCAGGGATAGTCTTTCCTTCCTTGATTGAGTTTCCTGATTTTCTAAGGAACTCGACAGTCAGAAGGCTTTGTTGATGGCATGGAACCAGTCTGAAAGAGGAGACAGTAAAAAGTCACATGGAACCAGTCTGAAAGAGGAGACAGTAAAAAGTCACTCGGCTCCCAGACCTCCCCAGGCCACACAGCAGCTAAGTCTCCCCACCCCTCCCAGCAAGGCCAGGGCTGTGACGAGGATATGGTGCTGCATTGGGCAGCCCTCAGTCCCTGCGCCCCCACCTCCAAACATGTCATTCTTTCTTCCAGGGTTCATGGGGTGCCAGCCAAAGGTGAGATTTCAGGGACCTGGGAGAGAATCAGCTGGATTCCATCCTTCTGTGTAGACTTGGTCCCCCAGAGGAGGACAGGAAATAAGCATGTGGGGAAGGTAGAAATGGTTGCAGAGGGTGACAAGTGTCAGGAAAGGAACTAAGAATAGAGTAAGGGAGAGTGCCATGGGCCAGTGACACTAGAGATGGTTGGAAGCCACCCTGGAGAGAGAGCACCTGAGCTCAGCCTCCAGTGCGCCACGGGCTCGGCTGTGGAGGAGGGGCACAAGCACCCGAGGCCCAGGAGACAGCAGTGCGGAGCCAGAGGCCAGGAGGTTGTGAGGACCAGCAAAAGTGGACAGTGAGGAGGTGAAGGCAGGAGGGGGCCAGGGCCTGGGGCAAGAATTGCCTTTGACAGATGCTATCAAAATATATGATGAATGTTTGAATGTTTAAAAAAATTATTACAGTATAAGACACATTGCTACAAATCCCCCTCCAAATCCTCTGCATTCCTCTGAACACTTCGCCCATCCTTTTTGTGACTTTCTATACCATTTCTGGAAGTCTTCTTTCCTAAGTGTGTCTATAAAGTATGGTGTAAAAAAAAAATCAGTGAATGCTACTGCTGAGCGCCATCCAACAGAAAGGCAGGCTCACAAATATGTGAAGCTGTGACCCCTGCCACCATATTCACTGGACCTGGTATTGTGTGATTTCTGGCTCTTATTCAAAGTCAAAATGAGCATGAAAGATAAACATTTTAAATCAATTCAGGACATCAAGTCAGCCAGGACAGCACAACTAAAGACCCTTAGGAAAGAGGTCTTCCAGAACTGCTGCAGAAAGTGTTGAGAATAATGGGATGAATGTTCACAGAGAGAGGGATATAGTGGATAACTAGTGGTCAGCTTGTAACACCCAGCTGAACTAAACCAGCTTGGTGCTGGTGTGCAGGGCCACCTGAGGATGGTTGCCAACAGGATAAAAGGAGAAGCTTATCACACTGGCTTTCTTGATATGAACTCAGCCATTCTCATCACTGGAGGAGCTTGGGTCCTCGCTCTCTTCAGGTGAGCTCTGGCCCTTACCTTGAGAATGACTTCCTGCTCCAGTGCAAATCCCCTCAGCCTTCACTCGGCTGGTACAGACTTTCTAGATTACACCACTGACCTTTGGTCCTTCCCAGTGCAGATCCTTGATACAGACTTGCATGAGACATTGTCATGGGCTCTAGGCCTCCAGCTGGAGTTGTGGAGGGCACTGCCATAAGCTCCAGGTCTTCACCCTAAACCTCTCAGGGCACAGTGTCCAGCACTGCTGACTGACCTCCAGAGATCCTGCTTAGCCAGATGGCCATGACTTTCCTGTGAGAAGTGCTCCAGGCCACTCTGCTGTGTCTGCCATGGACAGTGACTCTGTAGGTGTCAGGTCCCTAACTGCTCATGTGGTCAGATGGAGTTAATCACTTCCCTTGGGTAAACTCTTAAATTTGGTTTTTAAATTTATAATACCTGGCAGGCCCTACAAGGCTCACATCTAGCAATCCCAGAACTTGGGAAGGGGCGAGGGGTGGTGCAATGAGTGACTGGGGATGAGGAGAGCTGTTCATCCTGATACTCCCATCACCTGCTCTGGAAAGGGAAGCAGGCATACCGCACTCCTGGTCTGCCCTCTGCATAAGGTTACGGTGATGGCAGTGACGCTCAGGGCACAGTAACTGATTTATTTGCCTGTTACCTAGGAACTGTGGGAAACACAGAAGATGCAAAGTCTGGGTCTCTGCACCCTAGGAACTCAGGATATCACTGTGGAGGAAAGAAGAGAATGCTTGAAAGCAACAGAGTTTACTCCTTCCTTCTGACTAAATAATACTCCATGGCATATATATATTATATATTATTATATATTATATATTATATATTATATATTATATATTATATATTATATATTATATATTATATATTATATATTATATATTATATATTATATATTATATATTATATATTATATATTATATATTATATATTATATATTATATATTATATATTATATATTATATATTATATATTAAGATATATATACATGTATATAATATATATTATATATTTTCTTTATTCGTCCATTGGTGGAAGACTGCAGAGGACAGGATGGAGTAAGCCAGGCACTGACACACAATGCCATGTGTTCTTACCCCCACATGGAGGCTACAAGAGTTGATGCCATGGAAGGGGATGGTAGGGGAGAGGTTACCTGGCCCATCAACAAATGAGTGGAGAAAGAAAATGTGGTGTATACATATGCATGTAGCATTTCTCAGCCATGGGAAAGGAGCACCTTGAGTAATTTATAGGAAAATGGAGGCACTTTGAAGCCATAAAGCTAAGTGAGATTAAATGAGACACGCAGGTTGAAGTATCACATTGCTTCCTTTATGTGAGAAACCCAAAGTATAAACAATGGAAAGGAAAAAAAAGTAGAGGACAAGAAACAAGGAGGGAAACCTTGAGCAGACAGGAAGGAGATGGAGGGCTGGAGGAGAGGGGAAGGAGGGAAGGGAAGTAGAAGCGGTTAAAGATATAATGTGCGTACACACCAACTTCTCATGATGAGTATGCATTCAATTGTAATATATATATTCAGTTGTAATACATACATTGTAAATATGTGCTAATAAAAAAATAGTAGTTAGCAAACCCTGGGAAGAATGGAAAGCCATAGACAGATCAGTTATTCGGTACGGAAATGCCCGTCAGAGGGTAGGATTCCATGCTGGTGTCCTATAGCACAGTAGGGTGATTTCAGCTGGAAGAAAGGCCTTGACTGCTCCCAGCACAAACAGTGTAAGGGTTTGCAGTGATGGATATGCTAATTACTCTGTTTGGATCACTATGGAATGTAAGCAGGTATTAAAAGAGTACAGGTGCCCTTAAAAATGTACATTATACGCCGACTAAAAACAACGTAAAGAAGTGTAGAAACTACAAGCTTCTCTGCTTATGTTTTAGAGATGAGAGTTCAGTTATTCTCAGACTGAAGTGAGCACTCTGGTCCCTGCGGCTTTTTGGGGCACTGCTGATGGGCCAAGTCACTGGCTCTGGAAAGGGACCCAGAATGTGCATTCCTAATTCGGTGCCCATCGCAATGCTGCTGCTCTGAAGACTGCACTTGGAGAAGGATTGGAGTAGCAAAAGCTCAAATGGGAGAGCCTCGGGGGAGGACTTTTGGCTCCATCCTCCCTGCCCTAGAGGTGCAAGATCACCACACACAGTGCCAGGGACCCCGCTGCAGGGAGGGACGCATTGTGTCTGCTTTCTATCAGGCTGACACTTTTGAAAATGCAAAACCACAGGTGTGCATGGTGCCACCTTGTTAAAGTGTCCTGGAAGTGTGGACAGGCACCATGGGCCACCTTGAGGGATGTCACCGAATGCCTTTCAGGACCCCCAGAGGTCTTCACAGGACCTGGAAGTGGTCAAGTACCCGGGGGTGCTGATGTCTTTCTGCTCTCTGGAAGGACACGGACCTGCTGGGAAAGGACAAAGGACAATTGTCCATTTGCATGAAGGCAGGGAATGGAGGGCAGGGAAGATGCCACCCCCTCCCTCTCCCAGCATGCCCCAGGCATTGTTCTGCCATGGAAAAGGATGATTCCGCAGGTGGCAGCTGCTGCCAGGACTGGCAAGAGGTTCCCAAGAGGAACCAAGGCCATGCTTCTCCCCAGCTCCAAAACCATGTCCCTGAACTGTGCCCATGTCCCAAGAGAAGGTCAGGTGTGACTAGTCAGGAGGTGCTGCTCCCAGAGACCCTGTGACTGCAAAACCTGCTGGGGACCCCAAGTACTACCCTTCCCTAATTTCTCCTACCAGCTCTTCCTGGTTCCCCAGAAGCTGAGGCCCATCCAGGCATCTTTGGCAATGAAAGGTGAGTGATGGAACCATGGAAACCAGAGTTGCCATGGCGATGGTCACTGGAAGCCAGGCTTGGCCCTGATCCCCTTGCAAAGAGATCCCTGAAACCATTTACACCTTGCTGACCCCTGCTCACAGCAGCTGGGCTGGGCTGGAAGCTGGAAGTACGGGGTAGCTGGGAGAGGAAAAACAGAAGGCAGCGTCAGCTGAGACCCACGAAAGACCAGATGCTCATCTGTGAAGAGGAGGACCTTGCACGTTTTGCTTTGGTTTTTACTGAGCACATTTCCAAATACTGAATCTGGATTTTCTGCCTTTACTTGGCCTGAACAGCACTATGCTCTTTGCTTTGGCCTTTCCCTGGCATCTAGCATTTCTCCTTCAGCCTCAGAAAACCCAGTGAGTGGAGAAATTACAAAGCAAACCCAGTCAGGTCCTGCTCTGAGGCACTTGGGCCCTGCATTAGTTAGCTACTGCTGTGTAGGGAGTCAGCCCGTGCTTTGAGACTTACAAACCAGTTGGCCTCCACACAACCATGCCTGATGCACTAGGTCAGGAACTCAGGCAGTGCTGACTGGCAATGGCTCGTGTCTGCTCCAGGGGATGTTGGCCAGGGCAGCTGGACAGGGACTGAGGACCAAGATGGCCTCACTCCTGTTGTCCAACCCCTAAGCAGGTGTGGTTCAAGTCTGGGCCTCCGTTTACCGTAAACCTTCCACACAAAGGCTTCTGTCCAGCTGGACAAGGGCTGAGGACCGAGAGAGTCAGAGGACAGCACTAATGTCAGCTCCCAGGCCCAGAGGCAGAGGAGAGAGCAGAGGCCTCGGGGCCTTCATGGTCCCTCCACTCCCCAGAACCACTCTACTGAAAGTGAGGTTCACAGAGCAGAAACCCAGGCCCCTCGGGGGCACAGTGAGATGCTCTGGTGTGGGCAGAAGCACAGCTTCATTAAACACCAGTAGCTGCACCGGGAGCCAACTTCCTGTCACCACAGGAGTGCAGGACAGAGACCTCCAACTGGTCACCCACACAAATAGGTGTGTAGTGCAGCAGAGAGCCACCAGGAGAAGCAAAAATGGGAAGAAATGCCCCCATGTGGTGGAACTACCTGGAGATCAGATGGCAGAGGGAGGCAGATGGCTTGGGTGGGGATGGGGAGGTGACTCGAGGGCCATTGTAGCTTCCTCTGTGCATTTGAGCAGCATCTCTGTTTGTAAAACAGAGACAGTGTGCTCTGGACCCTGCCCATCTCCTTTCACCCCAGGTGCCCGAGGATTTGAGCAGAAAAAAATCACACAACTTTGCAACCTCAGAAGATGCTGCTTCATCCTTCCTCCCAAATCCAATACATGCTGCCCTTCCCCAGTGCCGTGCCTTGCCCTGAATGCCCCCTCCAGCTCCCGCAGGTCTACCCACTTTGGCCCACAAATCCAGCTTCTAGGAGACTTGCTGAGTTGCCTGGGAAAACACAAAGCCCCAGAAGAACCTTACTCAGCCACCACCACCTGTCTCCTGCTCTGCACCACATAACCCTCCCCACTTTGGCAGGTGCTGATGGTTCCCTCAACAGGTAACAGCGCTAGAGGAGTCTGCCTCACCCTACTGCTCCAGCTTCTGCCTGGCTGAGCCCTAGAATCCCCCTGCCTCTTGCGCCCAGAGCCACTGGGAGAACAGGACGCCCCCGGTGTTTGAACCTGGAAGTGCAGTTTCTTGTCCTAGCTCCAGCTCAGAGCTTCCTTGCCCTTGAAGTTGACCCTGATGCAGTCGGTGGGGCCCTGTCACATGCTCCTGCACCACTTGCATGGAAACCCTGTGCCTGCCTCTAATCCAGCACCAGCCAGTACAGATGCTGCAGTGTACACGTGACCTTGACCACCTGAAATGCACCTGGTCCCAGCTCAGAGGTGCTGTTAAATATAACTCCCACCAAATTCTAATGACTGCATACTCAAAAAAGGATGCAGAGTAGCTTGTTAGTGATTTCTAAACGACGCCATCCTGATGTGATAATAGTTCAGGTATTTGGGATTCAATCAGATATCTTATTGAAGTGAATGCCACCTGTTTCTTTTCCGTTTTTAATGCAGCTACTAGAAAACTTGCAGTCACAAAGAATGAGAATAAAATTATCTATCTATCTTTTGAGTTTCCGGTGAGGACGACAGCGTGTCACAAGCTCTCTATCAGAACAGTCATGAATTGTATCATACTGAATTTGTGGTCACGATGACCTTGGTGCCTCTGGGTCATGTTCACTGAGAATGCCTAGTGTGTGACTCATAGTAGGGGCACCAGGCAAAAAATCTACAAAAGGGGAGCCTAAGTAGCAGACCCAGGATTTAGGCATTGGCCAGTGCCCTCTGGGCCGGGCCTTCTTCCACCCTTGCTCTGCGTCTATAATTCACCACCTTCCTGGTGTCCATCTGTCTGACCAGCACAGCTGCAGCCTTCAGCACCCCAACCCCTGATGCTACCTCCCACTCCAACTCTTCCTCAGTCTGCTGCTGCCCTTTTGTAGATACCCTGACCCTGGCAAGCACTTCTGAGAACTGCCCAGCCGTAACCCAAGGGGCACCATCTCCCCAGGAGCTGTGAATCACTCCACCTGCTTCTATTGTTGTTGCCAGCAAGCAACCAAACCGATTATTTTCTCCGGCTATTTCTGGGCCTTTTTTCTGAAACATCCTTGTCTTCAAACATGCACTTCTAAACTAGCAGCAAATCATTCCAGATAAATGCTAGTCAATTTGATTCCTGGGGAAGAAAAGCACAGAAAATTAAAGCCCACATTGTTCTGGCACTTATGTGGGTGTAGGAGAGGTGGGCAGAAGCCCCAGGAGCCAATATCATGCTTCTGTGTTGCCAGCCAGCACCTCTGGGTGCTGTGTTACCCTGAGAATGCCATCTGCGTGCTGTTGAGTGTGACCTGAACTTGCAGCATGACACCGTTGTCCTAGCAGCACCTTCTCCCACCACTGCAGACAGCAGTGGGATTCCAAGTTGGAAACATCTAGGAATGGCTTGGGCCACAAGCTGAGCCCCACAGTACAGCTTCTGAGAAAAGACCTCAAAACCTCTTTCAGAGAATCTGGAAATCTGCTCCCTTGGCAGAGAACAAGGATCAGGGGTTGGAAAGGTTTGCAGAGAACAATCAGGAAGCAAGGACAGAGTGATGGCTCAGGAGCACAATGTCCCAGGGCCATCAGGGCCATCGGAACTCTTAGTCTGGCCACCTATTCTACACAAGAGAAAAGTGGGGCTGAGGGCTAGGAGACACGGTCCATGGGTGAGCCAAGATGGGGCTCTGGCCACACCTCCTGAGTCCAGGAGCAGAGCCCTAGCCAGCAGACATTTGTCACCACTCACTCGGGAAGTGTGCTTAGCCCCAGCTCCAAGGCAGCCTGACAGGTCTGAGTGCACAGGTCCTGTGTTAGCCTGCAAAATCTTCAGGGGGCTGCACAGAGTCAGTTTATTAGACAGTGACTTCTTTGCAGCTGAGCTGGGATGGTGGTGACCATGGGAAGTATGGGCAGAGGGAGGGGCAAGAAGAATCCCTCACAGGGCACAGAATGCCATCCAGAAACGGGAGACCTTGGGAGGTCAGGCCCTGGTCACCTAGCAGCCAGGGGCAGAGACCCTGAGAGCGGGGTTCTAAACTTCCTGATTAGCCCTGGACACAGCTCCTGGCTCCAGTTCTTTGCTTGCCCTATATACACATCTTCAGCCTAATAGCCCTGCAGCCCCTCTCACTGTAGGCAGAGAGGACCCCCCTCCCCACCCTCCAGACCTGGGCTCAGTGCCGGGCCTCGCCTTGGTCAATGAGCTGTGGTTGGAAGCCACACGCGCCTGCCTGTTCCCAGCCTCTCGGCTTCTGCTGCCACTGTGGCAGAGCCACCTGGGCAGCTGCCTTTCTCAGCCCAGTGCTCAAGACACACCCAGGGTCCTGATGGGGGTGAAGTGCCACACATGACCAGCCCACACCTGGAGCAGAGGTGCAGCCTGGCAAGCTGGAACTGGGCGAGGTGGCAGGGGCCTGGCAGTGGCCACAGCTTGAGTGGCTCCTCCCTCTGAAGAAGAGGGAAGAGTTGGAGGATGGAAGCTCCTAGAGCATGGACTCCGCAGGGGGAGGCAGCAGACACGGCGTGGGATAGGGAAGGGGACTGAACATTTACAGAGCAAGGAGTAGCTCAGAGCTGCAGAGCAGAGTGGTCTAGGGGACCCTCCGGTACCCTCTCTGACCACAGCCACACCACATGGGGCCATGGAGCACTGGAAATGCAGTCAGCGCCACTGAGGAAATGATTTGTAACTCTAACCAGTTGATCTTTTTTGTGCATGCAATGCTGAGGAGGGACCTAGGGCCTTTGCACTGAGCTGCAGTCCTAGCCTTCCTTTAAAAGTTTTTTTTTTTTAAATTTTTGAGACTAGTTTTCACTAAGTTACCCAGGTTGGGCTTGAACTCAAAATCCTCCTGCCTCAGCCTCCCAGAATGCTGGGATTATCAGCTAATCGAGTGACCTTTGAGGGTCATTGTGGCTAATGGCTGCCAGCTAGGTGACGCAGATCTGGGGACTGAGAATGGCAAGGGCTGAAGGAGGGTGAGGCTGGAGACAACTTTGCTTGGTGGAACTTTGAGCTCAAGGGACCCAGCCATTCTAATGACACTTGCTGCTCCTGCTCCGGCCTGGCCCTGGCTGGCACGCTCTCATTTCATCCTCCTGGGTTCTTGTGGGTAGGCTGTAGTCCTCAGACTGAGACCCAGAGGGCTGCATGCTGGAGAGGGTCACCGAGAGGTAGAAGGAAGATGTGGACCCCAGGGTTTTTGCCTCCTCCTCCCAAGCCCACCCTGGGCCCCCGGCCCTTTACACAAGCATTTCCCTGGCAGGCAGGTGTTTCTGCTAATTTGCTGGCTGCTGCTGGAGAAGTGTGTGCTTATCCCACACGGCAGGACTGGCAGGGATGGAGGAAGAAGTCAGCTCACGGTGCTGGCTCCTTCCTGCAGCACCCACCAGGGACCCGTGGTGTGAAGAGGGGACACCCTTCCCACTTGCCCAGGGCTGGCCCAGACTGTCCACCAGCAGAGGGGCTGTGCAGGTCCCTTCATCCCTCACAGAGACACAGGAACGGCTGACACACAGCTCAGGTATGAAACGCTGAGCACAGCCCCCCCCCCCCGGCTTTTGTCCAAGGCCTGGACTAGAGCACAGACCCCCCTCCCCATGCACACTCAGCCCTGCATAAAGCACATGTGCTCCGGCCTTGGGCCTGGGGTTGCAGGGTCCTGGTCCCCTGAGGTCACAGGGCATGGCTGATGTCTCAGCACTGTCCTCCACTTTGTGCTGTTCCGTCACTCAAGAAGCCTCTGAGTTTCCTCTGCCCTGAGCTTGAGCCCCAGCATCTTCCCTCACTCAAGGGCACCAACATCCCAAAGGGTACCCTGTCCCCCAGTGCCTGTCTGTCCATGTGGGGACGCCCCACCTCCTTTCCTCCCACCAGCCAGTGCACCAGGCACTCCTCCAGGAGGGGTCCCAGCGGCAGGCAGCACTAAGCCACTCCAACTGACCACAGAGACCGTGTCCCACAGAAAGCCTACTCCTCCCATGAGACCTGGGGCTGCCTTGGAGAGGGCTGGTGGCTCACAGCCCAAAGTATGTTGCTAGATGACACCAAGCAACATCCCAGTTAGAGTGAGAAAAGCTCATGTGACTGCCATATTACACACATAGCACAAGGGCCTGGACTTTGGAGCTCTGACATGTCACATAAAGAGCCCAACCACCCTGCAGCCACCATCATGTGAGGAAGCCCAAGCCATGCCATTTGGAGAGATTCAACTGCCAGTGCAGCCAAGGTCCCAGCCAGAGGCCGGTGCCAGAGGTCACGTGGGAGGGGGACACCCTCTGGGAGCACAGTCCCGGGAAGAATTCTCCTTCCCTGATAATCCTGTGCCCATGTGGATGCCTAAGCACTAGAGCCTGAGCACAGTGAAGTGGTGGTCTCAGGCTTGTGAGTCCCGAAGGCAGCAGCGGCCCCAGGACACCCTTCATGCATAGCTGCCGATCACGCATGGACCATGTGCTTCACTGTACTCTGGGCACCGAGGATGCAAAGAGGAAGGGCAGCCAAGGCCCGAGGGAGCAGTCTCATGGCACACCACGGGAGGGATGGAGCCCTGCAGGTGACACCCTGAGTGGCAGGAGACTCTAGAGGGGCTTCTTGGAAAGGGGCTTCCCACCATGCAGGTGGTGGACCTGGCAGTGACGTCTCCACTGGTGGTCGGGCACTGCATGGCGCATTTAAGAAGCTGCTGGGTCTGAGCTGCTGTTTCCACTGGAGGTTTGCCCCCAGTTCCTCAGACACGCCAGACCCGTGCCCTTCACAGCCTTCTGGAATGCCTCTGTCTCCACACACAGCTTAGACTGCAGAAGGGAGGGAAGGGACGGAAAAGGTATGATTGAGGACATTGGGCCCCACCCGTGTGGCTTCAGAAACATTGTCCCCTGGGTTATGTCATCTCCTTGGCAAACACAGAGATGGTGGATCAGGTCTAAATATAGCCAGGTAGAAATTACAGGGAATTATTCAACAGGAGTGCAGAAAGCTGCTGGCTCTCCACACACCAGGCTGGCTTGATTTCACAATCAGCTGAAGACCCTTTCCACCTCCAAGGTCCCGTGCTGCCTCTCAGCGCCGGCAGCCCAGGGAAAAAGCAGCAAGCTCATCTCACACTTGGCTTCCCGCAGTGTTCTGACATCTGCTTTCTCCCTGTGAAAAGAAGGCACCTCAAGTGTGTGACCCAAGTCAATTCAAGGACCATGAATCCAGGGTCAGTCACTGACATGGGTTGAGAAGCTAACAGAAACCACATTTACCATTCTTAGCCTGCTGTCTTATGTGCTGGGGTTTTTCCCCCATGGTATAGAACTGCGTAGTTTGTCTTTAAAAATACATCAGAAAGACCCAGGTTCAAACCTTGGCTCTATCCTTCACTGGCTGTGTGACTGATGTGACTTGCATCTCTGTGCGCATCTCTAAAACAGAGATAATATTGTTAGCTATTCTGAAGGTCACGAGAGGAGTAAGTGAAATAATTCATTCTGCATTTAACAATTAGTCCAGCACCTACGGTGTCCAGACATGATTTCTGTGTTCTCAGGGTGTTTTCATGAAGCAAATAGACAGTGATCCTTGCCCTCGTGGCGCTTCTGCTCAAGTATTACTAGACTAGCAATAAGGAGAAAACCTAAGAAAGAAGCAAACTGCTAGTATGTTAGAAGGTAATAAATGACACAAAAAAGTGAACGTAAAGCAGAAGAGGTAGAGGAAAAATGGCCACAGACTCATCCCCTCTCCTCATGCATAGCAGGATCTAATTCCCATCTTCTTGTATCCAGCTTCTCTGAGTGACTTGCTTGACTAAGAGAATGTCACAGAGTAATGTTCTGGGAATTCCAAGACAAGGTCAGAAGACTTGCATCTTCCGTCTGGATTTCTTTTTTCTGGAACATTCTATCTAGGTGCCCTGGGGCCCATGGAACAAACCCAACCTTCCTGCGGCCAACATTTTGGAGAGGCCACACAGAAGTTCTCTATTTTACCTCCAGCTGAGCCCCACCTCCCAGACACCTCTGCCAAGGCACCACACACAAGTCAAAGCCATCCTGGATCCTCCAACCAGCCCTTCCACCAACTAAATAGGTCCAAGCAACCTGAACTGAAGAGTACGGTGCAAAAGACTATCTCAGTTGAGCCTGGACTCACAAGATTTGAGAGATCATAAAATAATGGTTGCTTTCAGCCAGTAAGCATTGGGATGCTTTGTTACATAGTAATAGACAACCAGAGTGGATGGTGGGCATGGGGGACTTGGGTATAATTCATTAAAACCCCCAGGCCAGCTGCCACATAATGTCATCAGCTAGGATTATTCTCCTATTTTTCACTAGCGTTGTCCCTGTCTGCAGGGACTATTGCAAAGCGAGGCCTTTCCAGTGCCATTTGTGCTTCTGGGCATGGGACCATATTCTGGTTTTCTTCTTGGAAGTGAGGTTCCAAGAGGTACAGAAAGGTTCTTGAGCTCCTGGACTCAAGAACAGTAGGATGAGGGAAAGAGTCCAGGCATGCCCATGAGTAGACATTGACCTCTGCACTTGAACTTTACTCCCAAATATATATATGCATACCTTCTCACACTCCCAAACTTTGTAGACTGCACTTTGAAGGACAGAGAGGTTTTCCTAGCAATCATACACCCACGTTGTTCTTAGGGAAACAATTACAGTGGTCTCCCAATCCACAAAAAGTTCTCCTGACAACCCTGTGAAGGAACCATGGCTGCACATATTTTTAAATTCTATCTCTGCTCCATTTTCCTCAATGCCAATAGCATGAAAGGAAAAGAATCTCTCAGAAGAGAGTGGCTGTAGTGTGAGACTGGAAAATTCTAGAATTTCCTTAGAAAAAATAGCATGTTATTGACTTAGTTACTTTTCTTGTTGCTGAGACGAAATACTTGACACCCAAAGTTTTAGGAGAGGTTTACTTTTGCTCACAGCTGTAGAGGTTTCAGTCCATGGTTGTCTGGCTCCACGGCAAGGTGGCATGGCAGAAGAGAAAGAATTCATGGCATGGCAGGGAGGAAGCAGTGAGCCTGCCTTGTTTCTGTCCCTTTATGTTCCACCCAGGCTACCAGCCTTTTGATTGGTGCCACCCATACTCAGGGTATGGCTTCCCTCTTCAGAAAATCCACTCAGCCATACCTAGAGCTACGCTATTATGATCAAGGAACTAATCCAGATATTGCAGGCCCTTAATCCATATTCACACACCATAGTCCAGCCACCTCCAAAATTCCCTACCCATGAGCTCATGAGGTTTTGAGGGGACATTTAGATGCAAACTATAACAGTTATTAAATTGGTTAGTTATAACAGTTATTGTATTGGTTAGTTATTTGTTCCATAGGAAGCAAAATATTAACAACTAATCCACAAGTTAAAACTACAGAGTGAAAACGCCTTACTCTAAAAGGTAAATGATATCAGGCAGACATCCTAAGAAAAAGTCAAGGGTCACAGGGTGGCAAGGGTTTATTTGTAGACTGCAGGGAATGTAAATGAAGACAAGGATGAATAAAAGATGCCATTTAAAATGGCAAAGTTTTGGGTGAGCTGGGGTGTAGCTCAGTGGCAAAATGCTTGCCTCACTTATGTGAGGCCCTGGGTTTCATTCCCATCACCAAAAACAGAAGAGGAGAGTCGTTGGCACAATTTGTTTTCAGCTGGGTGAAGAGATTCCCAGCTTTTCAGGAGTTTCAGCCTGAGGAACATAGAAAGAGTCCTGGCTCAAAAAAAATACACAAAATAATATATATAATATAATAATATAATAGCAAAGCGCTGGGTAAAAAATACTTGGCAGAGAAATCACAGGATAGGTAGTTAACTGATAATTAGCTAGATGTTTCACAAAACAATTTTGATAAAGTGTCTGTTTCTTCTGAACCAGGTCAAGGTGATAGCAGTATCATTTCAATTTTCTTCGCCAATGAGGGTCGAAATAACTTCCTCAGTGTTCTACAATGACGCACCACCACCTAGTGGCAGCTACTCTTATTGCAGGCAAAGTACCTACAAGAACTGTTTCCGGGGCTCACTCCCGGCACATTCAGCCCTATTGGCTCATAGTCACTGCTGGAGGAATAATTGAAATAAAGCTGTGTTTATGGAATACCTATTATATTCCCTGAAAGATGCTTTGAAACATACCATCTCTAACCACAAAAGAGCTTAGCTACAAACGCAGTAAGTACATAAGGGAAAAAAATGATTCATATTACCTTTCCCTGAAGTTTACAGAGAGAAAGTATCCATAGCAAGCAGCAGGGACCCTGGCTTACCATGATAAGAGAAGAAGTAACTATGAAGCTAGTAGACACCCAAATAGGTCTTGGTTTTCACTCTCTCTTGCTAGGCCCTTGTCTCAAATTTGAGCAGAAAGGGAGAGAAAGAGGCATGAGACCAGCACAGCACTCTGTTTAAGGTGCCTCCTATGTGCAGGCATGTGGTGCTATTATGTCATTACCCTTCACAGCTACCATGCAAGCGAGTGCTGCCATCAAGGAACTGAACATTCTTAGAGGTTAAGTGTTCAGCCAGGGTTTCCTGGGTTTGCATCCTAACGCAGGTCTGGAAGAGTCCAAGAGCCATGCCTTTTGCTCTCTGACAAGTCACACAGCTTTAAGACACTGAACATCTGCCCAGGCTCCAAAGCTACTGAGATCTATCTGGAAAGTTGCATTTGCTACACCAACACGACCCTGTTGTAATTCATCGAGCTGTCCCACATGGGGAGAGGCCAGGCCATGCACATAGACAACATGAGTTAGAGTAGAACTGAGCCTGGGTCTCTAATGGTTCATGCCATTGGCAGCTCTCAGCCACGTGTTTGTATACAATAAGATACACATGGGTTTGGAGAGGAATCTCCTTAACTTGACAATTCTGACTCCAGCCAGAAAACTCAATACAGGAGTTAAAGGAGTCAGCTGGAAATCACTGCCCAGGTCATTTAGACAGGCAGGCTGTGGGCCACCGATTACACCCTGCTCTGAATGCTTTAAATGATGTGAACAACCTTTCCCAGACCACTCGCTTGCTGCTTCCCCGTGTAGCAAGGATAGGGAGCGAGGCCTTCATTCTGACCCTTCAGGGAATGGAAACCATCCCAGCGACATCAAGCAAAAAGGATTGGGTTGCAAGGGGGAAGAGCATCTCAGAAGCCACCAAGCGCTAGTGACAGCTCCAGGCTGCTCTACCTGCAGGGCTCGAAGGACAAAAGGAGGACAGTGTTACTCGAGCTGTAGAAGTTCAGGCCAGCACCAGCGGGAACAGCAGGTTTGGGTGGCTGGGAGAAGATGCTGTCAAGCTAAGAGGAAATGCTACCAGGACAGAGACAGAAATCAGGGCTGAACTTTCATGCCCCGTGGCAGGGCCAGGGTGGATTTATGAGGAGCCAAGTTGTACCATGGCTGAGAAAGTCCACTTGTTCAGTGTCTCTTGAGCCTGGATGGAGCAGAATCCATCCAGGGATTAGCCTTGGTCTCCAAGTTCAAGCCTGACCCCCCTGCTTCAATTCAGAGATTCTGATGGAGTGAGTCAGAGAGGAGCAGGTGTTTCAAAGTGACACTAAAGCGAAGCCAGGGTTGAGAACTGACACTAGACCCTGAGCTCTGAAGAAGTAGAGCTGTGTTTACCATGGGCCCCTCAGCAATGCTATGCTCTCTGCCCAAGTGTGTGTGCATGTGTGTATGTATGTGTGTGTATAATGAGTGCTCACACTGAGGCCTGGGTGAGCCAAGAAGACCAGATGGCTGCCAGGGCAGGGCGGGGAGACGTGTGAGCAAACACTGTCAGTACTAAAGAGATGAACTTGGAGACCAAGGCTAATCCTGAGGAAAACATGTTTTCACCTGAAATGAATAAAACACCAAGAGAGGGTCAGATTCCCAGAAATAGTTATGAAGAACCAAATGCAGAGGAAGAGAGGTTAGCAAGAGATCTACGTGGTCCAGGAGGAGCTGCCACACACCAGACTCAGGAAGGCACCAGCCATAGCTCTGACCCTGGCTGCACCCTGGTGTTCGTCCAGCAAACCGGGATTCCCCTTCTACTCTGCTCCCCAGCTCACAGATGTCGTGTGTGGCAGCAAGGTTCAAAGCCCTTCCCACCACAGCCAGTCAGTAGCAACATCAGAGTCACATCTGCTTGGAGGAGACAGCAGGTAACTGCCTCCCGCCAGACACTGGGCCAGCCCCCCCTTTGCTAGAAGCTGTGCAGCCTGAGTAGCCAGAGCCACTTGCCCCCCACTTTTCCACCCCTTGTCGCCCCTCCCTTTGTGTCTTCTTCACTCTCCTCCCATTTATCTACATCCCTCTTTCCATTGCCACACCCTCCCCTCCTCTCTCCTTTTCCTTCCTGGTTCTTCATGCCCTGAGGCCTCACCTCCACTTTGAGCAAAGTCTTCCTCTATCCACGTTTCTATTTTCTCCAGGATGAAACAGGGCTCAGTGCTGACACATCCTTGAACATCTCATCAGGGAGGAGGGATGACACACGGCTTTATAGAAGAAAGGAGAATGGTTACTCCCCCAAGAAACCTCAGAACTTGGGATGCTTCAAATTGATATGAAAGAGCTGCAGCAAGGTCATCACAGCTATTCCAGTCCAATCTGGTTCTAACCAGCTCTGGGGCCCCTCACAGGAAGCTCCCATTGGAGAATTTGGACCACTTCTCTACTTTGGCAGCATGAAGGCTTCTGTGTTGCCCAAGCCGAGAGATGCAGGACACATTTCACTGGCTGCTTTAGCCTCAAGGTGCAGAATTGGCTACTGTGACTCCTGCTGCAGGTACCTGTAAGGAGGTCATTGTGCCCATCACATGGCAGTAATTCTAGTTTTGGTTCTTATCTAGATGTACTCCTAAAACTTCATACAATCCATTGATGCTGCCTTAGTTACTTTTCTCATTGTTGAGACAAAATATCCAATACCCAAATTTAAAGGAGGAAGGGTTTATTTAGCTCACAGTTTGTAGAAGTTTCAGTCAACAGTGGACTGGCTCAAAGGCAGGGTGGTACCGCAGAGGGCAAACAGTTCATGGTGGGCAGCATGCAAGAAATCAACAAAGCAGCAGGGAAGCAAGCCATGGCCACAGCCCTCTTCCTGCCCCTTCTATTCTGTCCAGGCTACATGTCCTTAGGGCAGGTAGCACTCACACCCAGGGAGGGCCTTTCCATCATCCATACCCAGAACTGTGCCAAACCAATCAGTGAACCAAGTTAGTAACCATACACCCTGATGCCAGCATCACACACTCGAGATCCAGCCCCCTCTGAAAATCCCCACCCTGACCACATGAGAGTTTGGAGAGACATCCAGACACAAGCCATAGTAGATGGTGAGTGGGATCATAGGGAAATCTTTGATTTGCTGTTAGGAGGTGGGGTCAGGGAGGAAGAAGTGGGTCACTGTGTGGCCGAAACTTTCTGGCTCTCCTCTCTCTCTCTCTCTCTCCCCTCCCTTACCGCCATGCCATTAACAGCTCTCCTCTGCCGTGCTGTCCTGATCTGGAACCACCCAACTATGGACTGAAATGTGAGCCAAAATACACCTCATCTCCAAGTTTCCCATGTCCGGTATTTTGCCCTATCAATGAGGGAAGTAACTAAGACAAATCCCAAGTCTAAGCAGTGTGTATAAAGCATCCAGATTCCAAGACCTGGACTCAGATGGAACAGACTACCTCAGGCAGAGGTCAGGGTGGAGTCCAGGCACGAAACCCATTTCTTCCCAATGATCTCTCAGAGCCACTGCCCTGAGGGAATTTTGTGTGTAGACAAGGCCTGGGACTTACTCTTAACTCTAGGAGAGATCTCTGGCCAATGCTTTTCAACTATATATACTCTCATTGTCTACAATTTCAAACCAACCCTGCACATTTCTAAATAAGTGAAACGCTATGGCAAAGGACAAACCCCTCTCTGACTTGTGGATGCAGACCTGTCCCTATCCCAATTTAGTGGGCTTCATGCCTGTTTGCCCCTCTGGTTGTTCCAACCTGGTTCTAGAGGAATATGAGTGCTATAGGGAGCACTGGCTTGGTGCGAGGCCACAGTAGGATCTTGAGTCCTCTCTCCACAACCATCAGAGAGAAGGGAACGACAGCCTGAAGCCAGGGCCTGGGATTCCTACCTGCCCTCCAGGGCTGGCCCAGCCCACTCTCCTGGCCCAGGGAAGAATAGACACAGGCAGAGTGGGTACACGGGTCATCACAGCTATTCCAGTCCAATCTGGTTCTAACCAGCTCTAGGGCCCCTCACAGGAAGCTCTCATTAGAGAATTTGGACCACTTCTCTACTTTGGCAGCATGAAGGCTTCTGTGTTGCCCAAGCTGGGAGATGCAGGACACATTTCACTGGCAGAGTGGATACACGGGAGAAGAGCCTCTGCTTGCATCAACTTTGGTGAAGTGCGTTGAGTTCCAATGCAGCAGCTTAAAACATTTTTCAGCTGGAGAGTGGCCATGTTGAGTTTCCTCCTTGGGAATCCCATATATCAACAAGAGAATGAAGAGTCACTCTGGTTGATGTCAGAGATCTCCCTTGCCCCCTTTCCTCCCCTATATGGAACCATGGGTTCCGTGACACCATGTTAAATCAGGTTCCAAGCCTTCAATGAATGCCTCTCCTGCTCAGCATTGTATGGGTTCAGAGATCTGTAGGGCTAAAGCAGCCCCATAGGAGGTGAAGGCTCAGGGCTGTTTGCCATCTTGCAACCACTCAAGAGGAGAAACCAACCATGGCGCCTCTCTTAGTTTGGGCTCCTTCCAAAATAAAGACTTGATTAAGAACCTAGGCACAGACAAGTTCTTCAGGCGAGTCATCCCAAAGAAACAGGGAGCGGGACGAGGAAGGGAGACGGGGAAAGGAGAGGCCGATGAAAGGGAGCCATCCTAAAGTCACTTCTGGGCAACTGGGGCCTGCCGGCTGGGAAGCACACTCAGTGCTCCAAAAGCCCTGGTCTAAGAAAACCTGTCAACAGCCTTAGGAGGTTTAACAGTTGGTTGATTGATTATGTCAATGTGAGAAGTTCAATTAAGAGAAGTTTAACTAAATTGGCTCAGCAATTCCACACCCTAGGGTATAGAAGACCATCCTAGAGTGGCATGTCAGCTGGATGTTAAAAAGGGGAAATGAGAAAGGACAGATCTGCTCTGTCCCTCGGCGGAGCTCCAGTCTTCACCTTCAGCTTGGACGTCGTCTCCTGGCTTCCAAAGCAGACTTTGGCTTCTGCCATGGATCCGTCTACCTTGTGGTGTAGACTCTTCAGCCTTCCCTCACAGACCCATGGCCTCCTGATGTGGACTCACACGGGACACTGAAGTGAGCTCTAGACCTTGGACTGAAATCTTCAGTCCCCACTGTGCAGACCCCCTCTACACACTTCTTCATCCAACACTGTAGGCGATGACTGTAAGCCGACCTTGCGACGTCTTATACGTTTGTGTTCCTTGTGTTATATCTGTTTCTCTAGTAAAACACTGACTGATATAGGAGGGAATTGCCCTAAGGACATTAACTATCCACAACACACACACACACACACACACACGCACAGCTGTGTTGCCCTTAGAGCCTGGGCATTTGGTTGGGCCATGCCCCACAAGGGCAGATGAAATCAACCACGGTCTTAGGCATGTGCTGGTGTCCTTGGGATACCAGAGGGCTCTCTTTCAAGGATAAGATGTCCCCTATTGTGTTATCAAAATATTACACAGAAAATGCATGTGAGAATCTTCCAGCTCTTTCTTCATCCAAAGCACCCCCCTCCATGGATGTTTGAAATCCCAGGGTGTAGTCCCCACATCTACAGCGACCCCTCTGAGACCGCCCTGCACTGCAGCATTGGTGGCTTCCTGCTCTGCTCCTCTGAGTGCTTCTCTGAAGGGGTGTGTGCAGGTGGGACCTTGCACCTTCCTGCCTCCTCTCTCAGGGGGGTAGCCTGGCTCTGCAGCAGGGAGCAGACCCCAGCAACCAGCAGCCAGGTTGTGCCCTGGTCATCACAAGCCCGGTTTACTCTGACCAGGCTGAGTCAAGATGGCTTTTCCAGACAGAACTCTCATTCGCACCTCCAGCCTGTTCAGAGGAAGGCCAACCATCTCCCCATTAGCCCTGGTCTTCTCAGCATGGAGCTGCACCGGGACCTGAAAAAGCTCACACAGGGAAAGGTTGCTGGTGGTAATGGTAGTTTAAAGCAACAGGCCACACAGTGTCATCACTGTACAACCCCAGCAAGTCCACTCCTAGGTGTGTGTGTGTGTGTGTCTGGGAGAAATGAAAACATGTCTAAACAAAACCTGCACATGCACATCTGTGGCAACATGATTCATAAAAGTTAAAATCTGAAAACAAACCAAATGCCCATAAACAGACAAATGAGTAAACAAAATGTGCTGTAACCACAGTATGGAATATTATTAGGTGAGCAAAAAGAATAAAGTACTGATACATGTCTCAACACTGGTGAAGTAAATGCTAAATAGAAGAAGCCAATTCCGAAAGGCCGAATACTGCATTGCTCCATTCATATGAAATATCTGGAACAGGGAATCCACAGAGACAGAAAGTAGATTAGCAACTGCTTAGGGATGGGGAGTCGGGGAAGGGGGACAGGAATGATGGCTAAAGGGTATGGGATTCCCTTGGAGGCGATACAAATATTTTTAAAATTGACTGTGGTGAAAGTTGCACCAATCTGTGAGTGTATTATAAAAACCATTGAATTGTATACTTAAAATGAAGGACTGCAGTATAGGAAGACAATAAAGCTGCTGAATGTTTTTTTAAAGGCAATGAATGAAGTTCAAAACTGTGTGCAGAGCAGTACCAGGTGTGCTAAAATGGAAATGGGAGGGAGGCAAGAGAAATCAATCACAAGGTACCATCCAAGGGTCCATGCTTGACTGGGCCAGTGGCTCTGAAAGGACCAGGGCTTCTGGACCTAAAGCATCACATCACTGAGAGCTTACTGGAAATACACATTCTCTGTCTCCATTTGACCCTAGACTTAGTGTGGCTCTGTGAGTGATCCCAGAGGTCCAGGAGGTCCGGCCACAGCTGACACTGGAGATCTGCTGGCTTAGGCCAGCCAATGGTGCTCACTGCTCACTGCTCACTGCACTGGGTGCTGGGAGGAGCCAGGGCTGCTGCCCTCCAGGGCTTGTGAGAGGGAGAGAGGATAAGGAGGTGTCCACAGCAACAAAATTCCTGGGACAGTAGCTATGCAGTCTGCACTAGAGCAAGCGGTCACCAGAAAGCGGGTGTTAGGCGCATCTACAGCAAAGAAAAATAAAAAGGAGAAACAAAAGACAAAAAGAAAGTAAAGAAAAATCAAAAGAGGAAAAATAAGGAAGAAAGAAGTTCTGGCTGGGCCAGAAGCCCAGCTCTGAAGGGCCCTACATGGGGGCTCCCCAGCTGTTTCTCTGCAGTCTGGCAGGCTTGCTAACAAGCCCCAGGCATGGGGACGGGCTCTCCTTTGCAGGGCTGACTTAGCAGGCAAGCACTAAGGGTAGAAAGCCCAAACCTCCTGCAGGTTTCAAAGTCTCCCTACAAATGGAAAATTGGAAACCTAAACATCTCAGTTGGACGCCTCTGCCATAGCAGGTCTGTGGGTACCTCATAGCTTCAATGGAGAGGCTATGCCGCCTGGGGAGGCTGCAGAGTTTCCACTGCTGCTGACAGCCACTCCCGGGTCACAGATCCAGCTTCTCCTAAGCAGGCGTCAACTGAAAACGTGATGCTGCATTTTGCTTATTCACATAAAAAGTGTGTGGGTTTTTTAATCCTCCACCAACTTCCTCTCTTCACTCCCCATTTTGCAATGCATTAGTTACCATGGAAACAGTGAGGCCTCTGTGGGATGGGCAGAATTTAATTGACTGTTACAGAAAGTTAGTTTGCGCAGTGGTTGGATATTATACATATGTGTGTGTGTGTGTGTGTGTGTGTGTGTGTGTGTGTATGTATATATATATATAGTTATAAAATTTGGGAGTCTAAGGAAATTCTGATGACTTAAGGAACTTTCCAAGGAAAATAGTACACACATGTGAGTTAAAAGTCTAGCAGTGTGGGACCCGTCCTGCGTACCACCTGGGCCACACATTGTAATTCTCCAAGCAAGAAGGCAATGTTGGGTGAGGGACCCACAGGCCAGAATGGAAGGGACACTGGCATGGCAGATGAGAGAGCTGAACTCCTGCCCTGCGTGCATCCCCAAGGCTACACATTACTGCCTGGTGACCAGGTCAAACTATTTTATCTCTCCAAAACTGTTTCATTATCAATGAGAGGATTGAACAGCACCTCAGACTCAAACTCAGATGCATTCTCAGACTCTAACTCTGCTTGATGAGTCTGTTTTAAGGAAGACTGCCATCTGGCAGGAAGGGTGAATTGATTCACTCACCGATTCATTTATTCATCCATTTCATATGCATCTGTGTTCAACCAGACTAACAGAGGGAGAATTCTGCAAAAAGTTGAGGCACTGAGACTTCTACTGGACAAGATTTTCAGAGTGAAGAGGAAACACAGTGAGACATAGTGGAAACATGGCCTTGATTTTTCATGGTTGGCTCTATTATATCTTAGCCAGATGTACAAACACATACCTAAACCCAAAAGGACCATCCCACAACTCCATCAATCAAGCGCTAAGCCCCGGATGACCAGTTCTTGTTTCTACTTCAACAGTCCTACTGTAGCAGGATTTATCTTTCTGAATTATACAATTTTCCTTCTCAACTCAAATGTCTCTCCTGAAAAAGTATCAGCCGCACCTGCCAAATTACCCAAAACTTCCGGATTAAAGCAATTAACTTAGTCCAGAAATTTCTCTGAATGGCAAACAAACCTATATGCTAAGGATGATTATGAACTATTTTGTTGATAACATGTAGCTGAAAGAACTAAATAGGTTCTAGCTTCAAAAAAAACTATGTAATACTGAAAGCAATTTATTTTCTTTTTCCTGTAAATTCAGAATTTCCTTTGGAATGAGCTTGATCAAAATAAGGAGCAAATATCCAACTTGAATACTTACAAAGTTGCTAATTTAGATGATTTCTAAGAACTTCATCTATCCACTGTAAATCAACTAATTTCAAAACAACTTCCTTTTTAACCTTCTGGAGTGAGGATAAAACTCAGATTTTTCTATAAAGAGAGAGAGAGAGAGAGAGAGAGAGAGAGAGAGAAACGGGTTCAACCACAAAGCCTAGATTATTTCTCCAAAGCTCCTGGGTGAAATTCAAGGTCCTGGGTCCTTTGACTTTATGACACTCACAAGCTTGGATGGCACCTTTTTCTCCCAGCACCAAACATTTGACTGTTTTGAGTGTTTCATAGACCAAACATTTGGACGCTTGGCTACATTTTTCCATTTTCCATCTGGGAAAGAATGAACACAGTCTGAGGTTTGTCTCTCAGACTTCCTAAGAAGATGACCTAGGATGCCTTCAGGAAGGCAGCGATTCAAACCAGCCTGATTTGCAATGGCTGCCCTTGCAGTCGGCTGCCTGAGAGGCACCCGCATTACACAGTTCTGAGCACTGGAAAATAGATGGGTGATGTGGAAATAACTGGGAATTTGCTGTGTGCTCACTCAGAGGTGGGTACTGTTAGATACAGTAATATAACCTGGGATACCACTGGGCTCCTCTTTATCCTGAAGGAACAACAAAGTGCTATGCAGTGAATTGACTCACGCCAAGTCACAGGGCTGGCTGATCAAGCATCTTGTGTCTTTTCAGGCTCTTGGGAAAACTGCAAGTATGGTGTCAGCCACATGGATGTCACCTTTCAAACATCTATTTAGTCATAGACAAAAGTCAAGTCTGAAGAGTTGTGAAAAAGCTACTACTTTCCGCTGTGCCCATCACAGGTGTATCCCATCCCGGCTGGCCACCCTGCCCTGTCACCCAGCTGCCCGCTAGATACCCAGTGAGCCTGGTAGATGTGCCCCAGGGCAGCAGGAAGCTGAGTGCCGACAGAGGAAAGCCCCGCACCACCCTTCATCCCCATGCCAGGCTCCACACAACTGCTGCTTACGCTCGGATGCCTGGATCACGGGAACGCTCCAAGAGCAGAGTCTCCCACATTCAGTGGAAAAACCAATCAACTTGAGCTAATTCGCTTTGCCTTTGCTGCCAGCATTGCTGGGAAAAATGGAAAGAGGATCAAAGTGGAGGGTTTAAAGGAAAGAACAAATGTTTGTACTCAGGAAAGGAACTCACTATACCCTTCCAGCTCAAGAATGGGCTAAGAATTACAGCTGGCCCTCCAGAGCTGTGTGTTCTACACCCATGGATTCAACAAACCTCAAGTAAAAAGTATGTATACATCTCCTTATCATCATTCTCTAAGCAATAAAGTGTATCAACTACTTACATAGAATCTACACTGGAATGGGTATCGTAAGTAATCTAGTAAGGACTTAAACTGTACTGACGGAAGTGTGTAGGTTCTATGCAAAACCCACATCGTTTTCTCTAAGACACTCGGATACCTGCAGAGTTTGGTACCCGGGGAGGGTCCTAGAACCAATCCATGGGGTACCGAGGCACAACTGTACAGAAATCCTACCTAGAAAAAGTGTCAGGGCCACACCTAGAATCCGTTGTAATTAAAACTGGGCCTGTCTCAGTTGGCCTCATTTTCAACAGGAGCATTTTCCTTTCAGCCTCATGCACCAAACCACCCTTCTTCACCAAGCCCCTCTGTCGGTTGGTGAGAGGGTTCCTAGACACTGGCGTCCTGTTCGCGGACAGTGTGGGCCCTCAGCCATTATGTCTCATCCAGCTGAACTCAGAGGAGTTTCCTAAACACAGTTGGCCTCTGCCTATTTAAAGGTCAGAAAGGCTCTGATGAAATAGTGCCCACCTCAACCAGGGATGACACCAGCATCTGGCTGACCAACAGGAGTCCTGAGACAGAGCAGCTGAGCTTCATCTCTTCTGATTGGATAAGAGCTCAGCTATGCTCAAGGTGGAATTCTCAGTGGCTCAAGCTGAGGCTGCACAAACTCTTTCCCTCACTCAAGTAGACAGCTCATAATTATGAGGTAACAGGCCTGTCACCTTACTTCTAAAACACATTACTGAGATCATAAACTGGGGAACATGCATCTAACTTAATGCAACTTGGAGAGAAATCAGTTAAGCCTGAGCCTAGGAAAATGTTAGTCATTTGCTGTATTTTCTGGAGTGGAGGAGACCAAGAGTTCTGGGCTTACTCACTGTGACACCTCCATTTTCTGAGGGCCAACTCTGGGCCAGGCACTATGCTGTATACCTCCCATCACCCTATCCCCTGACATCCAGAACACAGAATCTTAAAAGAAGATCCAACTGGTTGCTGATTCATTATCTAAAGAAGATAGATTTAACTCAAGTTGGCTCCACTCAAGTGACACTTACCAAAAGAGGTCATTGGGAGAGATGGATGGATACATGGATGGATGGATGGATGGATGGAAAAATGGATGAGTGGATGGATGGATGGGTGGATGAGTAGATGGATGGATGGATGGATGGACTGCAGAAATAATGGAAACAAATCTCCCAGAAAGTATAACTACTTCTCAGAATTCTAGACTTCTTCTGGAATCAAATACTTTCAAGTGAACAGCCACATTCTCAGATTGGAAAGAATTGCTGAGTCCCAGATGGCAACAGAGTTGGACTGAACCCAGCTTCCTCAGGGTGTTTAGTGTTAGCACTTCCTCTGTGCTTGGCAGTGTACCTGACATCAGCAAGTTTTGGATAAGTAGAAGCCTTGCCCTTGAAGAATCTAAATCCAACCATCCACTCACCCAACCACTCATCCAACCAACCAATCCTTCATTCATTCTAACAGATTTACCAAGCTTCTGTTATACATCAAGATTATGCTATGTGAAGTCAGAGGGGTTGCTGCCTTCCTGGAGCTCACACTTTAGTTGATTTACCCTTAGAATCTATTACTAGAACAAGGAAAGATAGTATAGAATTGATAGAGTAGAAGTGATACTAACAGTTGGAAGATAGCTAGTCAAGCCTTCTTTCAGAATTTCAGCAATGGATATTAAGAGCTATATTGTTTTATTCCCTTTGCCCAGTAAATCTACTTCAAGAAATGTATCTCAAGGAAATCACTTTATATTTAAATTATCCTATATGTGTATGAAGATTTACTTACAAGTGATTTGTTTCTATATTGCTTGGAATAATCAAGAAAAAAAAGGACATAACCAAATGGCCAGTGATTATGGCTCATTCACATACTGAAATGGTCACTCGACATTGTGTTCTATGCATTACTGTTAAGTTAAAAATCAAATCAGAAAATGGTGTATAGAATAAGATCCTGCTATAACTTTTCAATAATATTGGATCATATAGATAAATATAGATACCTCAATCAAAACCCAGTTCTCTTCATGCTGTAAAACTGCTCTTAACATCAATCCAGAAATGAGAAGTAATATATATTTTACTGAACTATCTGATAGTGTGTGGTAAGAAATATTCCTTTAATAATTATCTTTTGCCATCATTTTCATTCTTCAAAATTCTGTTCTATACTACAGATATTTGACTATCCTTTTATTCTCTTTTTAATCCCCCAAACTTCCACCCTCCAAACCTCTCTTCTGTCCTTACTTCTCTCTCTCTCTCTTTCTCCTCCTCCTCCTTCCTCTCCTTTCCTTTATTCTTCCCCCATTCGTTATCTCTTTCTTGTCCAGACATCTTTGCTCCAAGCTGTTTCTTCTGAGATCATCTCATCCTCGCTCCTGTTGTGCAAATTTGTCTTCCACTGATCTCCCTATGCAGAAGAATAGAAGTCTCTCTTTTTAGAAAAAGATGGGAGAAATGCAAGCATTGATGATTTAATATTTTAATGTATTTCTCATATATAGCATTAATATTGGATAGATCTGAGTATTAAAATGTAGGGTGACTTCTTCTATTTGCTTATTCAATTTTTTCTTTGATTTTCCAAAGTAGACATGTATTTTGTTAAATAGGGAATAAGGGCTGGGGATTTAGCTCAGTGGCATAAGCGCCTGCCTTGCAAGCATGTGGTCATAAGTTCGATCCCTGGTACTGATAAAAAAAAAAGGAAAAAAAGAAAAAAAAAGAAAATTAAATAGGGAATAAAAACCACTTTTAAATGAATATTTATTGCACACTGGAGCATTTAGAAGTCTGACAACTTTCCTGAAGGGAACCACAAAGTCTCTTGTAAAGGTTGTTACAGATTCCTACAGTGAAGCTGTAAGCACCTCCCAGAGAGATGTAGGCCTGGGGTGACGTCTCCGGTCATCCCCAGGAAATTGCATGCCCCTTGGTGAGATGCCAAAGCCAGATGCTTATTTTACCAATCATCCCTGTGCCTGTTCTCCTCCAGAGATACACAAATACCAGCCCCAGAGATATCAAGAGTCACCTAGCAGACATGCCACAGATGGGGTCTCCTTTTTCCCAGTGGGCGGCAGGGGGATGGGCTGCTACAGAACCACTTGGGTACTTGGTAAAAATGTCCACCTTGCTCCCTCAGCTTCTGTCTTTCACTTTCATCCACACACATCTACCATCACCTTTTACCAGACATGATGGTGCTAAGAGGACCTAACCAAATATCCTGAGAACATTCAGGATGTTCTCATCCTGCACCTGGGCATGCGTGAGCAAGTCTGCCAAATGTCATCCCACCCTGTAGGGACCATCCCTCCAGATAGCATCCCCAATTCCTCTGCTGCAACCCTCAGTCCCAGGCCACCCTTGTCAGTGTCTGCCTTCTGCACACAGACTCATGGGTGTCCCCACCCTTCCCAGAGCTGCCAAAACCCTAGCTTCCAAAATCCCATAGTGGAACAGGACTCCACACTCCCACTCCATCCTGCATATCATTGTCTGGCACCAAAATGTGGCTACTTGTGCTTAGCACCTCACACATAGGCCATGGAAGGAAAGATCTTTAGGCTTTTGTCCCTGATTCTCCACTGTGGGTTCCAAACAGTCCAAGAGGCTAGATAGGGTCCAGCTCCCCACCATTGCCATCTTCATTCCCTCTCACCTTCTTTTCCTACCAAAACTCTTCCTGTGTTGGTTAGCTTACTGTTATTGTGATAAAGTACCAGAGGCATTCAACACAAAAAGAGGAAAGGAATGTTCTGGCTCACAGTTTGTAGGTTTCAATCCATGGTCAATTGGTCCATCACTTTTAGGCCAGTGGCAAGGCAGAAGAACATGGCAGAAACATGTGGCAAGAAAGCTGCTCATCTCAAGATGGCCAGAGAGAAGAAAGAGATACAGAGACAGAGACAGAGACAGAGGGACAGAGACAGAGAGACAGAGAGACAGAGACAGAGAGAGGGGAAGGAGGAGGAGAAAGAGGGGGAGAGAGGGAGGAAGAGAGGGAGACATTACATGGATTCATAGCACCTCCTTCTTGGCCTCCATGAAATCTCTGGCTTCACATTTCCAGATCTATAGTAGTTATTTATCCATGTGGAAGACATAAGCAATAGCCTCACTGGCAAAGGGGGGCTTTGCATAATGAGTCTGTGGTCACCAGGTGACTGCCCTTTAGTCCCCCAGAAGAGGCCTTTGAAATGATGACCTGTGAGTAAGTGACTCCTGTGAGTAAGTGACCTGTGAGTAAGTAAAGGTGACCCCATAAACTCAAAAATGTGGGGAAGTGAAACAGGGGAAGGAAGGAGTATGTCACGTGGAGGTAATCCAGTCAGCTGATAGAAACAGCAGAGGTTCAGTCCAGCTGGAAGACTCAGGGAAACTCTGTCAAACATGCCTACAAATTGTTCCATACAAAGGACATGGAAGCTGGGAGCAAATTCCAAATTCTTCTGGCCTGTTCCATGGAAGCGTTGTACATCCCAAGTCAGCAGGGGCAGGTGCTAATGGGAGGAAGCCATTGGTGCTGCTGGAAAGGTGAGGATGGGGGTCATAGCTAAATGTCAATAGCATCTGGCTGAGCCACCATGAAGGGGACACAGTGACAAGGCCTTGGCCATTATGGAGCTGGTAGGAGCTGCCATCTAACATCTCCCAGGGAGTTAGCTGAACAAGCGTTGTAAGCACAAAGGCCCTGAGGCAGGAACTGACAAAGCAGGTCAGGAAAGAAAGTCAGAGAGTGGGCAGAGACAGGAGCATGCTGGACCTGCCAGGTGACAGTCACGACTGAGATTTTACTCTGACACAGTAAGAAGACACTGCATGGCTTGCAGCATGACAGTAGGCCAATCCAACCTATATTTGGGATTGCTCGACACTGCTGCAAGAGATGACAGTGGCTCGGGCCAGTGTGGTGGCTGTGGAGACAGTAAGAACTGGGGAGATTCTGGTCTACCCTGAAGGTCAGGCCACCAGACCTGTCAAGGTGTTGCACGGGTGAGAGCACCAGGAAGAGGCCCAGGGCCACTGGAAAATGTTTCATCTGAGGTCTGGGAAGGATTGATTTGCACTGAGACAGGAAAGATGGGGTGGAGGAGGTCTGCATGGGGGCATCAAGGCTGGGTTCTGAACAGTGACTGGTGAGATGCCCTGGGCTCTGAGATACCACATGGACACTTAGATGCTGGATTCAGGGGTAAGGTCTGGGGTGGGTGTATAACCTCAACGACAGACACAGAAACCGCTCCCACTAGACAGGTGGGTGTCTCTGCCTTCCCAGAGGTCACCATGGGCCACGGACAGTATCTCTGAGGTTGACAACAGACCCCAGTCGCATCTCTGCAGTGCTCCCTTTTTGGGCTTTGGGTGATCCTGCTAATGTCCTGCAGCAGGGAACACAACCAACTTCAGCCCAGATGCAAATCTCAGATCTGGGGCTGGGTGCCCCCTCATACACTGCCTCCTCTTTTGCTGAGTCCTATGCTCTCTGTTCCCCCTGTGTGGTTGGAACCCCTAAGAGAGACCCACAAAAGGCCCCTTTCCTTCCAGCCCTCTCTGCTGGGGAGTCCACAGGCTGGGGCCCTGGCCTCTCATCTTAAAGCCAAAGATGTGCAGGAAGCAGGCTGAGCAGATGCTGCCCTTACGCAACACAGAGCCTGGGCCTGAACTGGGACTCATTCCCAGATGCTCTGGCCAGGGGATGGCCTCACTCTTGCCAGGTCCTTCAGAGGCAGGACTGTGTCACCATCTCACAAATGAAGTCCAGAGCATTTCCTCTGCAGAAGGAAAGCCATCTGCAGCCCAGTCCTTTGGAGAACGAGCCTCCAGGGTGACACCACCGGCCCTATCTGGCCTGAACATGGGAGACATCTGCAGGCCACACTGCAGGCACCGGCCAGTCACATGACTGTTCTAGCCAGCTGTCTGGACACACTCTAGGCACATCAGGAAAGAACCTGGGTCTGCAACTTCTCTGAAACTTGGAACTGGTGAAGCTTCCCACTTAGGTGAAATGGTCTCCACCAAAAAGCCCCAGGTTTCCAGCAGAACGCAGTGTATTTGCTTGAAAGTTTGGCCCGTAGGCTCCCTCCCTCCAACCCAGAGACCTAATGCAGCCTAGGATGCTCATACTGGCTTGTGGTACATGCACACATGCGCACACACACACATATACACGCACACCTTCACATGAGCTCAGGCATCTCCGCCAGCTTCTATTCCCTCCCTGACTCAGGAGCCTGCAACCTGCAGTGCTGTGCTGCTGGCCTCCTGTGCTCTGAACCCACATACCCAAAGTCCACCTGGGGGTTCCGGCTGTCCTCTGAGCAATTCTAAAAGGCTCTGTGGATGAGCCCAGTGCTACCATCCTCCTCTCCAGCTGTTGCTGTCTGGATTATGAGTGCTCCTTTTGCATTTCCCTCCACAAAACACACCCTTAACTCTGTCCCCATGCCACTCATCTCAAAAATCAGAGAAGACAAGACTGTAAAGAGAAAATGTGGTCTATTCAAGTTCCTGAAAACCCAGTACCCGCAGAGTCTCTCCCACATCTGTGGGCTCAGCTGGTGCCAGGGCTGGGCGAGGCAACCTCACAGAGAAGAGCCTGAGTTATTGGTGAGGTGAGCCCCTGGGCTTCTTTTCTAGAGCTTTCTCCACATGCCATCTGTCCTAGTACTGATGCACTCTGAGGCTGAGGTGCTTTGCTGGCAGAGCTGGTACCAGGGGCTGTTTTTCTAATATATTGACTCAAGCACTCTGCTTTTTTCCCAGAGCAAATGACTCAATAATGAAATCTCGCGATCCCCTGGAGTTCAGCTTCTCTGCTGCCCACACATAGAAGGCTCAATTAAACTGTTTGTATGTTGGCCAGTGTCTTCTCAATGGTTCTGTGGATAATGGCGTTTATCCCCTGCAGAGACAGACTCACCTAGAGAGGGACTGGTGAGGAAGGATCCTGGGGGTAAACAAAACTCGCCAGTGAACCAACCATCCACACAGTTAAATGCTTAAATTCTAGCTAGGGCTGGGGGAGAACATGCCCTTAAGTATTGTCAGACTCCTGTATTTACTCCCATCTCTGTCGCATGGACCCACCAGACAGTGTCTTTGTCCTCCAGGTTTTGTAGATGCTGCTCTCTGAGCCAGAAACGTGCTTCTCCTGTTTTTTCTTGGCTGGTTATTCGTGTTGCTCTCACAGTGACCCTGTCACATTCCTGCAGCCCTCTGTACTCCCCCATTACAAGACTGCCCCAGTGGGTTGTAATTGCTTGTGCTCTTGTCTAAGTCCTCCACTAGGTCACAAATACCTGCCTCGTGGCTGTCCTCATGGCCTGGCGCCGTGCCAGGACCAGGCTGAAAAGGCTCTGATAGTGCATGGACTCAGAGGGCAGAGCCCAGGAGGGCATCCAGATCAGAAAGGCAAGAGCAGTCCCCAAACCCAGTGGCATGGTGACAGAGGGGTAGAAGTAGCAGTCAGAAGCCCAGGACACGGAACCAGCCTTGGAATAAAATCTTTTTGGCTGGCATTCTGGGTGCTGGCTGCAAACCAGGTCAGGGCTCCCCAGTGCACTCCCTGAAGGTGGCCAAGGAAGTGGAGGAACAGGCGGAATTTCAAGGTGCTGGGCTGGGCCAAATGCTCAAGTGCAGGCATGAAGGGCTTAAGTGGCTCTAGAAGCTCATTCTGCAGGGGTTGTGTGTTCCAGGGCACTGGCCCAGGGGCTGGGACACACGAGGACATGGTTCCAACCCAGAGGCTCCAGCCCCTTGGGCTTGCAAAATGCTGGACACTGGGTGGGTTGAGTTCACAGCCAGATTCCTCCAGGGCTGGAGTGTGGGTGTAGAGCCAGACCCCTGTGATGGGAGGAGACACACACGGGAGGGTGGTAGGACCTGAGGGGAGCTAGAGAGAAGAAAATCAAAAGACTTCATGAGATTGGGGTCTGCCAGAGCAGGAGTACCCCAGGACAAGATTCTGAGGCAAGCAGTGAAGGAAGAAAGTGCAAGGAGACAAGTGGGGATGAGACAGGGAAGGGAAGCCAGACATTTCCCTCCCTTTACCTGTGACTTGAACAAGCAAGGAGAACCATGCCTCTGCCATCACTGGGCCCCTTGCTTGCTGAGTGGATGCACAGCAGGAATGCACTGTCCTCTCTCTCTGACTGCTCTGCCCCTGGACACCAGGAAATCATGGGTCCGATTTGAGTTAAAACCATTTAAACCCCATTCTTAAGCACTCCCCCCAAGTCTGAGTTGTCCCAGATGAGCCTCCCTGTGTGAGCACAAGGTCAGTGACCCTGGAAACCAGAGAAGCTCAGCAGCAATTTCCTTCTTCCCAAATCTGAGCACCACTCTTAATGAAGAACATTCCTCCCACCTCACATGATGGTAGCTTCCATTTCACTGCCTCTGGAATGAAAACATGAATGTGGCAATAGACACCCCAAAACTCCAAGAATTACTGGCCCACCACAGTCAGAGGACCACCCAGTGTAAGAGAATTTAATTCAATTTCTAATTTGCAGCCAAAAAAAAATAAAAGTGAGATTTGCAGTTGAGGAGCTTTGCTTAAAACACACAACTGGAGAGTATGAACCCAGGATAAAGAGTACATGTGACCCAGTCAATTTCTTCACTGAGTTGGCAGCTCTGAAAACCTGGTCACTCTGTCACAGTGACCTCAGGTGGCAAAACAGATATGTCCTCCCAGGCTGGTGGGGCTGGGCTGGAGCTAGGTGGTGGTGTCTCAGATGATTAGGTGCAGAACTAGGGTTGCACCCTGTTTTCCTAAAGATTTGGGAAAGCACTTAAAGCTAAGAGGCAAACCCAGGAAGTGGATTTTCCAAATATCAAAAGAAGTGGGCAAAGAGTTGACAGCTAAGAGAGAACCCATCAGAAAGGACAAGTCACAGTGCAGTCAACCAGTAGGACCTTGCACACTTTTCTGCATGTAATTGGCCTTCAAAAAGTAGTTCTTATTTCACTCAAGAGGGAAAAAGTCACAAGAAGATACTTCTTCCTATTAAACAATGAGGAAAACCCAGAAAATCTATAAAATCATAACTGTTTTTAGTCCACTCCCTATGAATTCACAAGGCAAGCAAGGGAATTCTTCACCCTAATTTCCAAAGAGTAAAAAACCCTCTGAGGAGAGATAAAACACTCCAGTTGTTTTACCTCTGTCAAAACACAGGAAGAGGAAGGGCTGCTACAAAAGTAAGTCAGTTGAAACATTAGTAAATTCTAAAAGGTCAAGACTGTGCCAGTATATCAGTTTAGAGGTACTGGGATCCCCAGATACACCCACTCACATAGGCCTTCACCAGCAGCAAGAGAGGAAAAAAATGAGTTCCTGGGGATGGGGAGGGTATGCAGGCATGGAGGAGATGACCTGTTGCCACAGGTACACAGGGAGAACACCTCCCCACGTCCCAGACCCTTCCTTCAGGTGGAGCAAGTGTTAAGCAACTGACTGGGGAAGGAAATGCCCTTCAGCCTGGAATCTTGCATCAGTACAAAGCAGAGGATTGCTATTGATAAATCCTCATTCCCAACTGACACCCAACACAGATACAAAACAAGAACTCGGTTTCCAAGTAGAGATATGATGATAAAACCCATCTCTGAGGCTCTAGTGCAGAGACCCTGCCTAAGTCTGAGGCTTGAATAGAAAATATGAGATCCACTTCCCCTGGCCCCATCCCAAACACCAAGTGAAAAACAGCAGAGAATGCTGCTGGGGCAGGGTCAAGATATCGGAGAAATCACTGAAAACTTAGTGTGGAATACAGACACTGAAGCGAGCCATTCAGCACTCCAATCCCCACAAAAAACAAACACAGCAGAAGCCCACTGGTGAGGAAATTTGAAGACTGTGATATATTGAAAGAAATGGCAACAGCAACAAATCAAAGCCCAGATCAATGACTGTATAGATTAATTCAATCACTCATGTTAACAGCTGGACAGAGAGGACTGTCCATTTCTTCAGTAAACACTATTTATTGCAACCCACTTTTTCCCCTACAATCCATATCTTGAGTGCAATACAAGCTCCTGAGATACACAAAAAAGCAAAAAAGGACTACCCATTGTGCAAAACTAAAGCACCAACAGAACCTGACATGGACAAGGCTTAACTTGTAGAACAATCAGCTACAGACTTCACAGTGTTTATGATAAAGATGTTTTTCTAAAAATCTAATGGAAAAAATGAACAACATAGGCAAATAAGGAATTTCAGCAAACAGTTAAAAAAAAAAAGGCCAAATGTAGATTTAGGAATACAAGAGACAATAGCAGAGACAAATTTATTCTATGATCCTAGAGTGGGCTGAACCCATCTGAGCAACTTACCAAAGAATTGGAAGATAGGTCAGTAAAAATTATACATGATAAAACACAAAAAAGAACAAAAAAATAGAACAAAGCCTACAAAATCTGTGGAACAATGTCAAGCACTCTAGCACACATGCAAGAGAAAAAAATAGGGAGAATGAGGCACAAGAAATTTTTGAAAAATACTGGCCAATAATATTCTAAAGTTAAGAAAAGATTATAATGCACAGAAGAAGGAGGCCCAATTTACCCTGATCAGCAAAAATAAATCTACAGGGAAACACACACACAAATGTACACAAAGACACATACAAACATATCCACATGAACATATATTTGGTCTGCTGAAACACAAAGATAAAAACTTGAAGGCAGACAGAAAAAAATGTATAAAGAGGAATTGACATAATAATTACAACAGACTTTTTATCCCAAGTTATACAAGCAGAAAAACAGTGGAATAAAAATTTTAAAGTATCTAAAGGCAATAAGTATCAAATCAGACTGAATACAAAATGACGGCTTGGCAGACACATAAAGTGTGAGAGAATTCATTATTAATAGACTGTCATTACTAGAAATGCTAAAAGAAATTCATCAGCAGCAGTATAAAAAATTGTATCTACTTAAAAAAGGTAAAACACAGAGTAAATATAGAAAAGTTTACTTTAAATATCACTGGCTAGTAAAACAAAAACAGTAACTATATTTTGAGTTTTATAAAGTATACTTCAGTAGGATATCTGCCAACCATAACAAAAGATGAGAGAAAAATACAGAAGTGTACCATTTGACATTCTTGTTGTACTTAAAATTATTTGAAGGCAAACTGTGATAAAATAAAAACTACACTAGTCACTGGATAAAAATAGATACAAAAAGCCAAGAGTAAGCATACAATGAAATTATTTTAAAACACTCTATAAATCCAAAAGAAAGCAAGAACAAGGAACAAATGGGATAAATAGAAAATAATTAGTAAGATGATATATTTAAATCAATCATATCAACAGTGACATTTAATCAACTGGTCTAAAACATCCAACTAAAATATACAGATTGTCATACTGGCCTGCTTTCAACAAAGTATTTACTTTAAATATAAAGCTATAGGTCAGGCATGGTGGCACATGCCTATAATCAGGAAGCTGAGGCAGGAGGGTCATCATGAGTGTGAGGCCAGCCTGGGCTACATAGTGAGTTCAAGGCCAGTCTGAACTACATGGTGAGACTCTGTCTCAAAAAAAAAAAAAAAAAAAAAAATATATATATATATATATATATATATATATATATATGAAGACCGGAAAGATGGCAGACCAGCAGGCAGGAAGATATAGAGCCTCTCTGAGAGAGACAACTCAAATGCCAGAATAGAACACCCTGGAGAGACCCAAACAGAGGGAGATGGATTCTCTTAACCCAGGAAGAAACTGAAGGGAAAGAAACTGCTCAAATATGAGGTCTCAGGGCTACCATTAGAGGAGCTAAGATCGGCAAGCACTGTACTCTCACTGAGCCGCCTGAATTTGTGCCCAAGATCGACTTGAGCAACGGAAGTGTGCTGATACAACTGGCTTGAGTGGCCCCGAGCTTGGAGCTGAATAGCCCTGTGTATGACTGGCCCAGAACCGGTCCTGCACAGGACCCACCCAGAGGCATCATGAATTCACACTGCAGCTGCGCTGAGGTCAGAGGTCGGGGAGCCCAGCAGTTCTCAGGGACTGGCATCAACACACGGTGAGTGATGGGAATAAGACCCTCCTGCAGGAAAGAGGCAACCAACTGGATGACATATTAGAGTTGGGCAGGAAAGTCCTGATTCTGTAAGGAAGCAGTTTCAGTTGGTTGCTCCCCTCGCAGAGCGGATTGGTGGGATCTGCTTGAACTCGGCTGGGACCCAGTGGGTCATCACAAGTCAATTAATTCCTTGAGCGTGGCACACACTGACGCAGTGAAGGCCCACAAAGGTTGACTGGCCCAGAGGGGAAGAGCCAGCATATACTGCCCTTGCTTGTACTTCACTCTCTGATAGCGGATGGCAGAGGGCAGAAGAAGCCCCTAGCCTGCGTGCTCCAGAAGAACCCTAACCAACAAGAAAAGGGGCTGTGAATTATACTATACACTTGTATGGAAGGAACCAAAAACATGACAAGAGAGAGAAATAAGAAAAATCCCTCAGCCCCCAAACCTGAGAATATTGATCCAGGAGAGGTAAATATAAAAGAGATTGAGGGCAGCAAACATGCAACATCAAACATAGCGTCAGCAGACATACAGAGACATCTTCAGGACCTCGTAAATGAGATCAAAACTGAAATATTAATTCAAGTTAAACAAGAGATAAGTAGATTAATAAAAGAAAGGCTGGGCACCTCTCAAGAAGACACAGACAGAAGAATGGAGGAACACAAAAGGAGAGAAATGTTCAATGAAGAATATAAAGCAAACCTAGAATTCATGAAGCAGATTCAAAGAGATTACCAGGAAACTAAAGACTCCACAGAAAGCTGGAAAAACTGCTTGAAAGAAACTAAAGATAGACTATCAAAACTTGAAGACAGGCTTGCAATGTGTGATCATGAAAGGGAAGATCTCTTAAAAATAACAAGGGAGCAGGCAGTAACAATTGGAAGGCTAGAGGATGACAAGACAATCTATAACTTAAGAATAAAGCATGTGAATGAAGAAGCAGGAGTCAAAACAGAAGAATTGCAAAGGCTATTCACAGAAATTATTAAGGAAAACTTCCCAAACATACAAAACGGAAATGATATGCAGACGTATGAAGCATACAGAACTCCAGCCACCTATAACCAAAACAGAGCTACACCCAAACGCATAATAATCAAGATCCCAGAAATTCAATATAAGAACAGAATATTAAAAGCCATCAGAGAAAAGAAAAAGATCACCTATAAAGGAAAACCCATCAAAATCACAGCAGATTTCTCAACACAGACCATCAAGTCAAGAAGAGCTTGGAGTGAAATAATTCAAGCCCTGAAGGAGAACAACCTCCAGCCCAGATTGATGTATCCTGCAAAACTCTCTCTAGAAATTAATGGAGAAACAAGATGCTTCTATGACAAAGAGGAACTGGGAGAATTTGTGACCACCAATTCAACCCTACAAAAAATACTAAAGGACATTCTAGAGAGAGAGAAAAAGAGTACAAGCATTTCAGGAACAGTGGCAGAAAGGCCTCAGTGATCGGGGCAGACAGTGGAGTGGAAGAGAAAAATAGAGAATCAATGGCAGAAAAATAGAATAGCAGAAACGAGGCAGAGAAGATGGGCTATACTCTCTGGTATAGAGGGCCGCGAAATACTAACAGAGAGAAACACAGGCAGAGTAGATCAGGAGATAGGGTCCATTGAGATGCTCTATATAGGGAGGCAGTGGGACCCAAAATAAGCAATGCACCCTATGGGAGTGAAAGGGGAGGAACTGTCTAAAAAAGGAAGGCAGAGGATATTGTTAATGGGGTAATAAGATTTAAAATCTACATTATTCTCATCACTGCTTGGGTGGATTACATGCTGTTCCGGTTTGTCTACTTACACTAGACTTGAAGACAAGGTCAGCTATCCCAAAAATAAGAGGACATATTATGGTAATCATCCTTAATTTCCTATCAACTTAATCTGAAGCCCTATATAACTTATACTGTCTTATTATGACTGATCTTATTTGAACCTGGTTTGTTAGATTGCTATCTTGTATTGACTGATTTTATTCAAATCTGTTATGATTGATAGCATCAAGTCTAAGAGTATAGGCAACTATACTGCAGATGACAAGATTCACCAAGATACCCACTCTGGTTTGATTATTTCCTGCTTTTGAAGTCATATAATATCTCCAATGCTTTGTTTTTATTAATGTTGTTATATACTACTGAGACATCATGGTAACCATTGTAGATCACCTTGTATTGTGGTTTTATATGACTTTTTGCTTCATGCTTTTCTAGGAATTGTTTTGTTTTGTCTTGCTTTGTTTTGTTTTCCCCTCTAATACAGAAAGGATAGATATACATGTAGAGACTCATGCAAGTGTAGAGCTTATAAACTGTTTATGAGAACCAGCTATGTAACACATGTTGAAATGAACAACTATTTTGAAGAAAAAGAGACACTACAGTACCCAGTGCTGAATCCATAATTTCATGCTGTGAAATCCAGAAATACTATCATTCTTTGTTCAAAGTGATTTTAGCTTGTTTTGTTTTGCTTAAGTTCAACACACATGAAGTTGTGGACAGCTGTTTTGAAGAGAATGAGAGACATGATGATAGCCATTCTTGGCTTCCCTATTGTCAGGTCTTGAAGACCTGAAATGCCTTCCTTGTCCTGTTCAGATCAATTCCATACTATGTTGTTTCATGTGAATTCCCTGTATATGACAATATGGACAATTATTTGGAAGAAAACAAGAGTCAATATGATAGAGAGTGAATATCTCCGATTGTCTAGCTTTGAAATTTATGTCTCTTACATTGCTTTCTTGTGACCCACTTTGTTCTGTTTTGTTGTGTTTAATTTTACCCTTTTGATATAACTGCATGTATGTTTGAGTGTGTAAGACGGATGACCATATTGCTGTTTTTGTCAGATCGTGGAACAGAACTGTTAACAGTCTCACTGTTTGAATGTCTACTTTGCAAGTTTTAATTTTGTAATTTGAATAACTATTTCCAAGATGTCAGCATGTAATTTGTCAAGTAATGATTTCTTAGTGGTTTTTTTTGTTCTTTTCCTTTTTTCCTTGGAATTCTGTATTGTTGCTACCCTTTATTCTGTTTTGTTTGTTTTTTTCTCTTTAAATAAAATTTAAAATAAATATAAATAAACAAATAAATAAATACCTAGATAAACAATAAAAGGATGGCAAATGAAGCACTTTAAAACACCAAAAGGAAATCTAAATGTTACATTAATGTTAGGCAAGGAGACTATCTAGGCCTCAGAACAGGAGCTTCTACTGGGGATAAAGAGGATCATTGCATAATGATGAAGGATGCAATTCACCGAGAAGGCATCACAGTTTCAAACATGTGCGCACCTAACAAAATACCTTCGAAATGTATCAAACAAAAACTCATAAAAGAGAAAGGAGAAGAGACAAACCCAAAAGCATAGGCAGAGACTCATCACTGTAGTCGCAGTAACCCATGTAACAGGTACACAGAAGAGACCTGTACAATGTAGGAACCAGCTGAACCTCACTGAACTTTGCGGAGCTGCTACCCAACAAAAGCAGAATACATATTATTTGCAAATGTACAAGAAACATTCACCAAGAGAAAACCACATTCTGGTACATACATCAATCATGGCAAATGTAAAATAATTTAATTCATATAGAATATGCACTCTACAGGAAATGTACTCTAACCTTTGGAATTAGACTAGAAATCAGTAACTGAAAGAAGTCTTGAAAATCTGTAAATATTTGGAAATTGAACAAATAATAACCGTGGAAATATAGAGAGAGAAAGAAGAGAAAGGAAAACGAAAGAGAAAAGAACGGAGAAGGACAAAAATGAAAGACAAAGAAAGGAGGGAGACCAAGAGAGACAGAGAGCATAGAGGGAAGGAAGAAAGCAGAGATGGGGGAGGAAAGGGGAGGCACATTTTTTCTGTGGGTGGTATTTTCAGACTTAGATGAGGAAATGCCTTAATTTGGTCAAATTGTAGGCAGGAGAAAACGATAGGGGTCCGTGCAATTACAAACCCACCCCAGAAATTGTAGAATGAGTCCAGCTCACCATTACCCCTTGGCTACAATTGCTTCTCAAAGAATGAATCCTAGGGACGCACCGCTCCTCATGGCTGGAGACATCCTGGGAATCTGTTCAGCCCACATATGCTAGCTGGCTTGGGGGCACCTTGCACTGACAGCATCCCATTCCAAGCACAAATCACTTGTCTCCTGTGCATCCCCAGGAAAGCCTACAGCACAGCAGGACCCTCTGGGCCACATGTAGCAGCCAGGTGGCAGGGAAGTCGACACCTGGAGGCTGCCACACCAAGGGGGCGCAACGATGTTCTGTGTGCTTCTCTAGAGCCTGAGCCAGGTCAAGCCAGCTGCTCCAAGCAACATGCTCTCCATTTGGTTCTTTTTCCTCACTGGCTTGTCCTGCATCCTGGAATCACCTCCCAGGAAACTGCTTGCACCCAAGAACCTTGTCTCAGGCACAAGATAGATGCCATAACTAGAGTCTCTGGACCTCACAACTGCCTGGCATGGTCAACCCAGAAAGAGCCAGTCTCTGCCAGGCAAGAGGCATTGCACTGAAAAGAACCATTCACCCTGGTCATCCTTAAGTGGTGAACCCCCAATTCTGAGGAAAGGGAGAAACAGGGTGACAAAGTCTATCACAGCAACCAGTTCTTGGTTTTGCATTTTTCCCATTGACATTAACGCTGAAGAAGCCAAGAACATGTGGTCAGGCAGCCAGCGGTCCCTGAGTTATCTAATTCCCAGACCTCCATCCGACACATAAAATATACATACACAGAGCAGTACCTAAAAAGGGAAATTAAATCATGACAAATTAAAGACATAGTTTGGACCTGGACTGTCCCCAGCCAATCTTCCTATGCTTCTAAAAGGACAGCAGCAGAGCTACAGGACCTGATGACTCCCATTAACAGCAGGCACAGAGCATGAGAAACCCAAATTTGGGGCAGCCCCCCACCGCACAACCAGCAGAGGCTTCCTCCCTCCCCAGCGCCCTGACCTCTGCAGTGAGTCACCTCTCCTCCCCTCAGCATGACCACCGATCCATCAAAGGCAATAAGACAGCCTGCTCCCTTTTAGGAGCAAAACATCTTCAGAGCACTGAATTGAGTACCCATCCGAGACTCCTGGACAGATTTCCAAGGAAACGGTCAGCAGGACAGTGTGGAGCTCTTCGGGGTCAGCCTCGAGCTCACTGAGAGCTGCCTGTGTACAGGTCCATCCTGAGCAAGCTGCAGAGACCAGGAAGACCCAGGTCCCACCCTCAGTGAGACTTCAGTCAGTGGTGGGTGACAACCAGCAACACAACAGGGAGATTCTCAGATTTTTGCAGAAAGGGCTTTCTGTGAGCTTCACCCCTTGCAGTTCATGACACACCACAGGGCAGGATGTGACAAGTGCTCTGGGGTGTGCCTGCAGACCCAGTTTCCAAAAGGAAAACAGAGTTACCAAGACACTGAGGGATATACAGACTAGTTAGAAATCTATCAAAGGAATAACGGCACAGGTATGTATGTCTGTAATACCAGCGCCCAGAACGCTGAAGCAGAAAGATCATGAGTTTGAGTCCAGACTGGGACAGGTAGGGAGATATTGTTTTAATGCTTTTAAAAATTAAAAAAGGTGCCAAGCATTCTTTTCTAGAAGAGAGGGAGTTCCCCTGCCAACTCTGCTGTTCTGGTTAGAATATTGAGGCTAATTTCAAAGTGTGACAGTGTTGGGTGGTAAGTTGTAAAGTGAGAGATTTGTGTCATAGGGTGGATAAATGAACTGATACCTTTCCCAAAAGAGTGAGTTTGCTATTGCTAGCATAAAATATGAGACACTGTAACTTAAAGGAGGAAAAATTTAATATAACTCATTGTCTGCAGTGAGATTTAGTCCATAGTTGGCTGGTTCTAAGAAAGAAATGGCATGTGGAAAGGCATGGCCGTGGAAACCTGCTCATGTCATAGTGACCAGTAAGCAGAGAAAGGAGAAGCCAGGGACAAGAATACACCCTTCCAGATTATGCTTCCAGTGATCGACCTCCAACCAGGACCCCCATTCCTGACACCATGTTCAGTGATTTTATCCCCATGATCCAGTCATATTCCAAGTCTATGAGACATTTTAGAAATAAACCAGAACATTTTGCCTCTAGTCCCAAAAGATTCGTGTCCATCTCATTATGCAAAATGCATTTAGTACATCTTCAGTAGTCACCAAACCCTTAAGAGTCTGGCATTGCTGAAAAGTCCAAGTCCAAAGTCTGAGACTCAAGGCAAGCTCCTAGTTGTGAGCCCCTGTAAAAAAAAAAAAGAAATTAAACAATGCTGACATACATTGGCATGCAAGAAACATTCCCTCTCCAAAAGTGGGGAGTAGAGAAAAGCAAGAAACCAAACCAAAAAAAAACCCCTAAACATTAATTAATTAATGTTAATTAATTAATTCAGATTGTGAAGAGATGTGGGCACCAAATGGTTTGGGCAGCCATCTGATGCTAGATGACTTAGGGGAACCTCCCACTATGACCAGGCCAATTACAGCCCACGTCACACAGGAAGGCCACATACCAGTCCTATCCTACAGCCTACATCAACCACGAGCCACATAAACGAGGCATCTCATACCTCCAGCCCAGTCAGCCCCTAGACAAGTATAACCCCAGCCACCATCTGAACATAACTGCCTAAGAGATCCCACAGGAAATCTGCCCAGATAAGCCCAGAAAACCCACAAAAGCACAAGAAATAACAAATTCCTATTTTAAGCCACCAAGTTGAGGTGTGATTTCTACCTTAGCAAATAGATAACAATAGTACATGCATGGGAGAAGTCAATGAAGTCAGAGTAAAGGACTGGTTTCTCTAACCCACCACCACTTCCATCATGGTTCTTCACTTCTCCTGAGGACCTGGAGAATTTCAAACAAATATTTCACTTCTAAACTTATGCAGAGTGCAACAATTGGAATCAGAGTCAGATAGGGCTGAGAAGACTTTCAAATCCAAGAGCTCTACTATACGAAACATCCTGAAGCCTGAAGAGATACGAGATAGGCTGGTGTCATGGCTGAGGCTACCAGATGCCTCTCTTGACTCTCAATCTTGTGCTCCATTTTTAGCTCTGCACTGCCTCCCATCTATTGCAGAGCAGGGCAGACAGAGTTCTCAACACAGATTCTGCCAAACATAACTCCTTTCCTAGCCAAGTTACTCTGAAAATGACAGCAATACCACTTGCAATGCAACCTCTGAATTAATCTGCTCTCCATGAGCTCATTGCATTGCCTAGAAAGGAAAACTTCCAAATGACACCCCTTCAAATCATTCATTACACCTGTGTTGAGTATCTATTGCATGCCAGGAAATGAGCCAGAGATAGATATAAGGGATATAAGTGTGAATAAAAGAGTCACTTCCTTGAAGGTATCAATCTAGACCAGGTCATACAAGACACTTGCTGCAGTGCCATGAAGTGAGTACTCTAACACAGTACCTGTGAAATACCATCGAGAGAAAAATGGTCCACTTTTAGGAGAACAAAGCAAGGCTTTACAGAGTTTGAGCTGGCTTTGAAGAATGAGCAGGAATTAGCAATGCAGAAAGAAGGCATGGGATTCCAGGCAGAAGGAAAGAGAAGACAAAGGTTTAAAGTGTCCAACACCTGAAGTATGCTTCATAGCTTCAAATATTCTAGATACCAAATGATAGTAGGCAGGAGGTGGTCAGGTGGATGAGGTAGGTACTCAAGCAGTCATGCTGCAGATGTAGTTAGTAAAGAGTTCTAGGTGAAACTTTTTTGGTCACTGAGATCAAATAAGATAGTTCATTAATCAGTTGAAAATTAATTTGGAGACTAAAAAGAGAGAGCTGAGCTAGCGGCATCAATGTGAGAATTAACAGTACTTAGGAGGCTAAGGCAGGAGGATCATCATGAGTTCAAACTTAGCTTGGGCTAGGTAGTGAATTCAATGCTAGCCTAAAACATATAGTGAGGCTCTGTCTCAAAAAAAAAAAAAAAGAAGTTTAGATCCATGCGATATGGTAATCACTAGTTATATGTGATTATTCGATTAAAATCTGGTAAAATGTAAAACTCAGTTTCCTAACTGTGCTAGCCACACTTTCAGGGCTCCTTAGCCACACATGACCAGCAGCTGCCATGCTGCACAGCACGGATGTAGGGGATTTCTACCTTCACATAACGAACGGTCTTTTAGTGCTGAATAGAGATTAAGCTGTAGTTAGGATGCAGGAGTCAACAACTGTGTGAACTGCAGAAAGCTTTAAGTCAGAAGACAACAAGCTTGCTTTGAGTGGTAAGAATGACAAAAGAACGTTGTCAGGACTCTGGGGAAGAAAGCTACTATTCCTTTGGCAGGACAGCATAAGTTAAAGACCAGCACTTTCTCTGAGGTCCTCCAAGAGCCCAGCAAAGCAGAGACCCAGTCACTAATGACCATTTAAAATTCACATCCATCATAAAACTCTGCAAACAACTGGACAAGACCAGTGTGCACACATTTGGCACTGGATGAGTGCCTGGTGTGTACCGGGGACTCGTGCTACGTAGGTCTATGATGTCCTGGTTCTGCGTCTATAAGCAAGAAGTGTAATACACGTTCACATTCACCACCTCTACTTTGTCCATGCCGTCACCCAGGCTATACCCAAGGCTGTGCAGAGAGCTGTGCAAGAGAATGGGCCAGACTTCCAGAGTGTCTGCCAGCATTGGACCGGTGGAAGTGAAAATAACCAAATCCAGAACTGGCACTTCCTGAAAAACCGAACACCTGGTAATTCATCTCATGACCCCTTAAGTACATAAATCTCAGCCCCCCAACCTTTACTCCTACATCTTCCCATCAGAAGAAGTTGAAGACATCCGTACGTGCTCAACAATTGCTGCGGAAGCAACGCAGCCTAGCAGTTTACACCTCTTCTATTCCAAGCGTGATCCTTGGACCTGCATAACCTGGAGAGGTTAAAAATGAAACATTTTGGGCTCACTTGGGAAGTTGTGAACTAGACTCTGAATCTTGACAAGATTCTCTGATGATTGGCGTGCACAGTGGAGTTCATTTAAGTGCATGCATGAACTCCAGACTGCCTTGGTTCAAAATCTGGCTTGGCTACTTGTTAGTTGTTTGAAGCAGAAGAACCCAAAGAAGGTATTGGCTCCTTTAGGGCCCAGGTTTTCCACCTCCAAAATAGAGACAATGACAGTGGCTGCCGTATAGATGTGGTGTGAAGGATCCTTTAGTTCATTTATGAAAACAGCTTTAGTGCTTGGTAAATTTTAGTGACTGTGGTTTTCATCATTATTCTTGTTGCCTTGCCTAAACTTCTGCAGAAACATGAGAAGAAACTGATTCTTGATCTGTCCATAACTCTGGCTCTTCACATGTGACCACCACCAGTGTCTGAAATGGTAAAAGCACACACTTGGTTGGTTGGGAAGTTGGCCTAATCACCCCAGAAATGTTCTTTCTGGCCAGTTCTGTTTCTTCCTTGCTTCTGGAAGGGAAATTGAGTGTAGAGTTGATCTAAACTGATGTGTTTGTAGCAGTTTTTTACATAGCAATATAAAATGATTACAACCCTGACTTGAAGGTTGATGGTTTACACCACGTATAACCATTGAGGTCTAAAATAATGGAGAACTGCCTTAGCTATTCTGGAAAGTTGCTGGGATAAAATACCTGACACCTGCGATTTAAACTAGAAAAGGTCTGTTTGGGCTCATGGTTTCAGGTGTTTCAGTCCATGGTCCACTGGCTCCAGGGCAAAAACCTCATGGCGGAAGGGTATGGCAGAGAAAAGCTGCTGCCTCATGCAGCAGGGAAGTAAACAGAACCAGAGAGAAAAACACACCCTTCAAAGGCCTCTCCCAGGGATTCACCTGCTCCAGCTGAGCCCTTCAACTGAGCCTACCAACAGCACTTTAAGCTGTGAACTAACCCGTGGCTTGATCCACTGATGAGTTTAGCAACCTCATGATCCAGTCACCTTCCAAAAGCCCCAGCCTGGAACATATAAGCATTTGGGGCACATTTGAGACATTTTAGACATAAACCATGGTAAGAACATAGGTTCTTCAGCTCTCTCTCTTATCTCTTTCTTATTACATGACTTACTTTCTTCATATATCTTACCCTCATGGCCCATGATAAGTGCTGAAGGTCCAGTCACCCTAGATACATTTTAGACACAGAAATTAAAAAAAAAAAAAAAAAAAGGGAAAGACCAAAGAGGCATATCCTGGCCATCTTTCCTCACTTTAAGGAAACATTATTTAAAAGTCTTCACAACTTGTTTATTTCCCACCAGCTGGAACTTAACATGATCCAAGTGGCTAGAAGGAGACTAGAAAAATAGCTAGGTATAACTGCTGATTTTAAAAATGAAAAGGTATTCTAATGACGATAAGAACCCCGTATATTAGGCAGGTATGTTGATTTTCTATTTCTGTAAAACATTCCCACAGTTTTAGCGGCTGATAGTGTCTGTCATAGTAAAACATTCAAAAACCTTGTGAGTCTTCCCATGTGTCGTGGTGACTTGGTCCTCTACGTAAGCGGCTCCTGAAGATTTCCTCCTGGTTTATCCCATCTTTATTTTATTGGTTTCTGTTAAGATGATTGGGGGACCCATTCATCACGGCTGAATCTCTTCAGCAAGTCCTATGTGGGACTTACTGTGGTCTCTTCTTCCTTCTGAAATACCAGTGAAGTGCTGTGCTACTCTCCTCTGACACTGAGTCTTTCTGTTCGAGTGTCTTTTGGAATCCAAAAGCTAAGAATTTTTTAAATTATCAAATATATGTTCGTTTTTGCTTACACTCTTAGCCTCACTTTATCTCTTTATTCCCACATTTTACATAGGCAGCAAGAAGAAACTATCCTGCATCTTCAGCACTTTGGTGGGAATATCTTCAGCTAAAGCTACAAGGGCTTCGCTCGCAAATTCTGCTATCCACACAGTTACAGAATGAGACCCAACTATGTTTTCTGCCTCGATGTAGCAAAGATTTCCTTTCTTCTAGTTTCCAAGACTCATTCCCTTCTAAGAATTCACCAGGATCAGGGTGACTGCTCTTCTGTCTGTTTACAGTGATACAAGAATTCTCCAGGACGGCACACGCTTTCTCAACCATACTTCCTCATCCTCCGGATCACAGGCAGAATCCTTAGCAGCTCTATCATCTTTGCTTCTACTGTCAGTCTGTCCAAGGAAACCTGTTCTTCTCCTTCCATAGTCCTCACAATTTTCCAGCCTTTAACCATTACCCAATTCCAAAGCTTCTCCCACATTTTTAGATATTGACAACAGCAGGACCACATTTTCAAGTACCAAAAAATCTATATCCATTCTACATGAACACAGATTTCTGCAATAGATGGCCATGAACTTAGTGGCATTGAAAAACACAAAATTACCCTCTCCTAGTCTCCTAGTCCTGGCAGTTACAAGTAAAATCAACATATCAGAGAACTTCACTCCTTCTGAAAGCTGCAGGGAAGAATCTAATTTCTTGCCTTTTTCACCTTCTAAGGACTGCATTCCTACAATCACAGCCCCTCCTCACATCCCTCCAACCTCGAGCTTCATTGAATCTCCGGATCCTAACTGTCTTTTTCCTGGGAGAATTGAATAACTACACATGTGATCCTCAGTAATCTCCCCACGTCCATGTACTTAACTTAATCGCATCTACAAAGTTCCTTCTACCATGTAAGGTAACACACACTTAGGTTCCAGAGGTGAGGACATGGGCATCTTTGAGGAGGGAAGTCAATACCCAGAGGACCACAGCACCACAATGGTGAATACTTGGCTCTGTGTTTGCTAAAATCCATAGACATTTGCAGCACAAAGAATGAAAACTTGGCATATGCAAAATGTTTTTAAAAATATAGGATGTAAAGAGAACCCACCTTCCAACACAATCTTACTGTATTATAAATATATGAAACAACATGAATAAAGGGATTAGAAGGAAGCGGTGGCCAACTAAGCATCTATGCAAATAAAAAGGTAACCAGGGCTCCTTACAAAAATTATGGATTTTAGAATTGGGGCAGGAACTAATCAAGATGAACCAGGAATATCTTATGCCACCAGAAAATAAGGATGTGTTCAAAAACCAAAACCAAAACCACACTGACAGGAATATAGGAGCCAGCTGCAGGAGTTCCCAATAACCAAAGCCAAAAGAATTTTAGTAATAACAGCAACAAAAAAAAACCAATATTGAATTATAGCTAAAAGTATCCAATAAACATCCATGAGTCCATGCTAATACACATAAATGTCTGAATAAGTTACAGTAAGGGGAGAAGAGACAAATCTCTGGGCAGAATTCTAAGTGATTTGTTAGACACTCCAACCTCAAGGAGCGCAGAGCTCCCCACTCACCGGTGGGTGATACAGGGTGGCCCCCTTCCAACAGGGGAGAGCAACTGGGCATCACTTCACAGTGGCGAGGCCTCAGCCAGGTGAGGAAGCCTCACAGCAGCAGTGACTGGCTACTTCCATAGTATAAACCTTGACAAGATGGGAGGAAAATGTGGCTTTCCGTCTGTCTCCTTCCTCTCAGGGACACGTCACTGCAGTACGATAACAAAAATCAGGCAAATCTGAGCAGAGGCCCACTCTCCAGAGCACCTCAGCAGTACTCCAAGCTGCCAAGCTGATCAAAACCAAGGGACGAATAGGTGTTTTGAAAGGGGAAGAAATTGTTCAAAAGAAAAGAACAACTGAGATGAGAGAAAGCAAAAAAGAAAGAAGGGGAAAGGTGGATAGATAATCATACTACTGATCTCTGTGAGCTCATCAAAGGAACGGTTTGTGCTTTCATTGTTTGATCATTTCTTCATGCCTATGTCTTGTAATCTGAGCAACTACCATGAAGATAATAATACACAATATAGTAACCACTGTTAATGTCCTATTATGTTGATTTGAAATTCTGTACCATTGTTTTTAGTCTCTTTTTTGTTTGTTCATTGTGTTTTGTTTAAAAAAAAAAAGGGGATATCTGAAAGCCGTCAGAGCCCAGAGACGTCTAAGGAGACGTGACTACTAAGTGCAGCACGGTATCCTGGGTAGGATTTTGCAAAAGAAATAGATTTTAGGTTAAAACTAAGCAAAACTAAACAGTATAACCAGTGGTAATAAAGCCCCAGCACGTGTGCTGCAGCCGGTTGCTGTCGCTGAAAGCTCTAAAAGGTTCGTCATCGCTGGCATAGGCCCTAGTTAATGATAACGCGTAAGCACTGGCTCACTATGTGACAGAAGTCCCACACTAATATTAAATATTAGTGATAGGGACAACTGGAGGATATGGGAACTGCATTCTGCTTTTGTACTTTCTTGGTAAATTGAAAGCTATGTTAAAAATCAAAAGTTTATTTCAAAAATAGAGACGGCATTAAAGTGTTCATACGGAGGAGAAGTTTGTGACAATCACTGAGGAGGCAGTGCTGTTCAACTGGAAGAGAAAATGACTTGAATCCAAGAAATCATCCAGAAGCCACTGGAGTCAGTGAGGGCTGGACTGCTGACAGCCTCGGCCAGGGTCCATGACAACAGCTATGAATCCAGGGGTTTCACCAACCTGCCCCTTTGGTAAAACCACATTACCTCCAGCACACCCATGGCTCCCTGTGAAGCCCATGGAAGCACACTTCAATTTGGACCCCAGCAGATGGTGTCTTAGCCTGCTGTCCATGGCTATCACAGGACACCACAGACTAGGTAAGTTTTTAACAACAGAAGGTTAATTTTCTCCTTGTTCTAGAGACTGAAAGTCCAGGATCTCGGATCCAGCATCTGGCAAGTGTCTCTGTGTTTTATCCGAACCCAGCAGAAGAGCAAGCAAGCTCTCGAGGGAGAGGAACAGCGGGGATTGGACTTTCAGCAGCCTGGTCTCACGAGATCTCACACACTGCACGTCAGTGGCATGAATTCATCAGCAAGGGCAGAGCCCTCAGTATCCCGTCACCACTTAAAGGTGCCACCTCCTCACACAGCCACGATGGTAAAGAGTCTCCAGTGTGAGCTTCAGAGGGCACATTCAAGCCAGGGCAGAAAGCTTCACAGTGTGAGATTCAAGCTAACATCCAAGAGAAGGGCAAACAGGAAGTCAAAGCACAAGCTCCGGGCATTTAAAAGCCTATGATTTTATGAGCTTAGAATCATGGCCTCAACAGAATCGCTCTAAAGAATGGCCAAGATACCCTGAGATTTCATCCTGTTCTGAGGCCCTCTTTACTGTGATTCTAGCTTATACCATTCTTCATAAATAACATTCTTCATCCCCCTCATAAAGCATGCTGGAGACCGCTACTAAAAGAGATGAAAAGAACCCAGCATAACAAGCTTTGGTCAAACTCATTTGGCTTTAGTGTTCTGCTCCCCAGCAGAAATCCAGGTCAGTCAATCAGAATGCAATTTGTTGAAAGCCTGCATTTTAAACGCAAGCATCAGCCAACACAGGGAGAGAGAAAAGAAATACCAGGCAGGATGGTGGAGCCCAGCATTTAGAGAACGGAGCAGCCAGACACTTGGCTGAGATAGGGTGTTTGGAAGTAAACACATGAAATTGAGCAGTTTCCTGGTTTCTGTCAACCCAAGATTAGGAGGCAGACGTTAAATGCGAGCATTTTCTCCTCCGCAAATGAAATGTGGTGTTCAGAAAGCTCTTTGTGAAGCATTCCCTGGATGCTGTGCTTTATGAAAATGTCTCCAGAAACAGAGAGACCTTCCGGACGTATGAATACAGGATCTGGTGCTAACAATCTCCCCAACAAGTCCTCATTCTCTTCCCAAAACCCTTCATGTGAGACAGATGAGCAATGGAATAAACTGCTTGCATTGCAGCTGTGAGGAGGAGGTACTGCGGAACAGTGGTTGCTTTGGCTTTCATTCTTGGTTTTATGCTGGTGGTTGGTCAGTTGGTTGGCTATTTTGTTGTTTGGTTTTGGCTTTGTCTTGTTGCCTTTTTTAGGCTGCTGTCTTGTTTCTTTAAACCTTACTGCCAGCCCCTGGAGGCCACCTGACGGTTCTGCTGTACCCTGAACCCGGCCCACCTGGATGTTACTCACCTGGGCCCTATTCACCAATGGACTCCATGGCTCAGGTCAGAACTGCAGAGAAGACCCAGGTCCATGGTTTGCACAGCCTAAAGGCTTTATTGGCTGTCTCTCCTGCAGGATAGGGGTGTCCCTGTCCCTTGGGCCTAAATAGAAACAAGGAATAGAAAGTCTTTAGGCCAGGACTTCTCTGCAAATCAGAGCCAGCAGCTCAAGCCAGCCCTACTTCTTCCCCACCTGGAAGAACATTTGGACCTGGCCCACCTGGTCTCACCTTATTCTGTCCACATTTGCTGAGGAGCCAACTGCCACAGAAAAACAGAGGAAGGGGCCAGAGCTGTATCAGTCTGATGCAACACAGACAATGACAATTTTGACCTTTACAAGGGAAAAAAAGGAAAAAATTACATCATCTGTGTATAAATAGGCACAGATTAATTGCGTATTCCCACAAAGGCTGGAAACAAATAGCAGACAAAACGTGGACAACTTCCCAGGTCCATCTCTCTTCTGTTGGTTCAAAGGGCAGCCTTGACTGTCTCACCTATACTTCTGGTATCCGGCCTGTCAGGAGCACTTGGCTCTGAGCTGCCTGTGATTTTACTGCTGCAGATTCTCTGCTACTGAAGATGGGTACATCCATCACTGTGCACTGGAAATAGCCCTCGGAGTGCAGAAACTCAGGGAAGAGAGACATCATTTATTTCTTAATTTAAATGATTGCATCCAGTGCTTCTTGTCATACCCTGAAGCAAGACAGCTATTACCTATCACAGTGGGGTAATAGGACCTTAGAAGATTCTAAGTCACTTCCCTCTTGGATTCAGTTCTTATTAGTACACATAACAGTTCTGGGAGAAACTGAGGGTGACGCATCTGTGCCTGTTTGTCCCCCATCCTGTATCAGCAGCTTTCCCACCACTAGGACACAATACTTGACACCTAGGATGTCAAGGAGGAGAGGCATGGCTTGGCTCAAGTTTCAGGAGATGCAGTCTGTGGCCATTTGGCTCCAAGGCAGATGCAACATGGCAGAAGGATGTGGCTGAGCAAAGTTGCTGGGGAGATAGCAACCAGGAAGGAGAGCCGGGAAACAGCCAGAGAGGAAGGGGCCAGGGACCATGTGTAGTACCCAAGGTCACATTTCTGTGACTTATTCAGACACACCCAAAAGTGTGCTTTACTAATCCTGTGGATGGCTCCTAAGCTAATCAAGTTGACATAATTGAAATTAAACCACCACACATCCACAGAAATTTATGACTTGCAGAGAGTGGAATGGCCCCAATGGGGCCTGGAAACAGAGGTCTCACTGACATAGTTTTATTTACTGGGGATGGGGTTGAGCCTCCTTGTCTACCCAAGTCAGTTTTCCCCTTTGGTGTCTGCTTGGATGACCCAGGACATCTATGACTTTTCTCATTTCATCATAGGTTTCCTCTGCATTCCCTGGCTTCTCAGATGGTTGCTATGAACCACGGCCAATAGTTCATAAAACACATATTGTACTGATAAATGATATGCAGATGTAGGCGGGCCACTGCACATTGTTCAGACAGGTAGAAAAACAGAGACTTCTGCTTCCGGTAATGACTGGCTGGGGAGCTACATTACTAAACAACACCTCTCATCTAAGAATCATCTGCTTAAATGTGCTCGTTTCCTACAAGAAACAGAGCTGTGGAGAGTAACCCTTGGGTGCCATTAGTAGGCGTTGATGATGTAAAACACTCTTCAGAAGACCTAGTTCTCCAAAGAGGAGACAAGGAATGAAGAAACGGGTGCAATACCCTGATTCATTGAGCGTGGAAAATCCTTCAGAGGGGTACGAAGTCGCCATTGGTGGTCGTAATGATGAACATGAGCCATCATTGAAAGCCTGTGCCACAAACGTGTGGAATACCTTCTCTCCCAGGCACTCACAGTGTTTCATGATGTTAAAGTTGCCTTGACGTTTAAAGGCACATATGAAAAATTCCTGGAGTGCTATATTCTTGGAGCATGCTAAGTGAGACAATGCTGTGTTCATGGCTTTTTTAAAAATCAGTGTACAAAAATCAACTGCTAAACAATTTTTAAAATACAGATCAAAGAGACAGTCTCAGCAACAGACCGAAAATCCCTGTGAATCTGTGATGAATTTTACTCTGTGTCTGTCAATGAGCGTTTATCACTCAACCACAGGTTAAGCAACCTGCTGGCCCAAACCCTAGGAAAATTATCCTGGCACTCCTGGCATAGGATGCAGCCCCGCAACGCACATGTGGTGAAATGGTCCTAACATGCAGTAGTAGTCTCTGCATTCCCCGGGACACAGGCACAGTGTGGTAATGAAGAGCTCTATTCTCAGTTCACGCTGGGTCCCAAGCCCCTTTATCTCATGGAGCTCGGTCTCTGTGGAGTGCCATCTGGGTGACCCCTCCTCAGCCACCCTCCCAGTTAAGAGCCCACCATCCTCCTAGCTCACACCTGTGTGCGTGATTCTGTAAGGAAGGTAGAAAGTGGTAGGTCAGCCAATAGGGGTAAGACATTAGCAGGTATAAACAAAGGACCCAGCCCACCTTCCCTAAGGATGGTAGGATTAATGGGCCCCTGTTTTCAAGACCTTGCCACAATCTCCCAGCCAGTGTACCTGTTATTCCTCCATCATAGCTTCCCAGCCCGGCTATTTCCCTTCTGAGCTGTGTTGTCTGGTCCTGGAGGCCTCTGAACATTCTCCCAGTGACGTCTTGCTTCCGGGCTGGCTTGTTGCAGCCCATTCCCCTCCCAGCCCCAGCAGGTAGTAATCTCTGTAAAGCTCAGATTGGACCAGTCACTTCCTGCTGTAAGCCTCCCATAAGCTTCCCATCACTTAGGATCTCGTGTGAGTGCTATGCTCCGGAAGGCCCCATCATTTCTGGCCCTTCCTTCCTTCCTTTCCTCACCTCCCCCATCACTCCCACCTGTGCACACGGTCCCAGCCATATGGACCTCCTCTCCAGGCAGCCCTGGGGCACATCAAGCCTGTTCCCATCTGAAGACCTTGTACAGTGTTGTCCCTGCCACCTGTATATTCTTTGTCCAGGTAGTTACAGGGTCAGAGTCACCATTTGCTTAACTGTCACCTTGAAGCGGCTACTGAAAACATTTCCCCTTCCCATCCATCCTCTACTACATCATTTCCTTCTTTTTTGTTTGTTTCATTGTTGTTTTGTTTTAGCCCATAGCTGTTCCAATACTAGTTATCTTGCTTACCTGAGCATGTACTTGGGTTGTACCCTTTCTTCCTCCGAAGACCTTGATATCAGGTGACTTCCTGTCTTGTTCAGAGATGTATCACCAACACCCAGAATCATGCCCGGCACATCCTAGGTGTGTAATAGGTATTTGCTGAGTGAATCAGGCAGCCAGGTTTCTTTGAGTCCAGAAGACAAGTCATCTAAACAGCTGTGCCATTTTGCTTCAAGAGAATAAACTGAGCCATAATTCAGTCAAAGGTTTATTTGGACATCTATTAATAGTTTCTCAAACTGAGCCAGATCTGGAAGAAACAAATATAAAAGATCCAAAGTTAAAACTTAACTCATTCCTCTATTGTCCTTTAGATGCACCCCTCTCATTACCTTAACAAAAGTAAATCTGACTATCGCATGCAGTTGGACAGACCCAAAGTATGTCACCCCAGAGTGCTGGTGTCCTCAGCATCTGCTGAAGTCGAGGTTCTCACAAGTGGGCAGGCTCAGAATCCCCCAGAAGTGACTCAAAACCCTTGTTAAAACCCAAACTGGTGACCCAAGAGTGTCATGGGGTGACTCAGAGCAGCTCACGAGCACTGACTGTTAACATTTTCAGAAAATTTTGAAGCCAGTTGTGAGACACATCCCATAATAAAGCACAAATTATAAAAAATAATTATTAAGTAAATTTTGCTAAAAACAAAAGAGAGAAATGAAAAACATCTCCCCCCTGTTTCAATGCACATCTCTGCTCTCCCGCTCACACCTGCTGCTTCTGACCACAGAGGACAGGTGCTTTACCCACCCTCTGTCCCCGTGCACTCCAAGGTGTCAAGTTGTGGCTTAAATCAGCCATGACAGAAGTATTTACACCAAAAAAAAATAAAAATAAAATAAATAAATAGATAAATAAATAAATAAATAAATAAAAGGTCAGTCTAGAGATTTCTCAAAAAGCTGTGACTGGAAGTCCCATTTGACCCAGGTATTCCACTTCTAGGCATATTCCCAGAAGAACTGAAAACATCACACCACAGTGATATATGTGCACCCATGTTTATAGCAGCACAATTTGTAATAGCCAGATCTTGGAAACAACCTAAGTGCCCATCATCTGAGGAATGGATAAAAAAGTTGTGGTAGTTTTATACAATGGAGTACTACTCAGCTATAAAGAATGATCACATTGAGATATTTATAAATAAATGGACACAACTTGAGACCATACTCATAAGTGAAACAAACCAAACTCACATGTGTAAATACCGTATAGTCTCCCTAGTATGAGAGTTGGTAAGGGTATATAAGATTTTATGGTAATCATGATTTCCCATTTCATTGCTTTGAAGCCTTTCAATGTTTTCATTCATCAGTTGGAATGATTTTAATCTGTTTTGTTTGACTTTATTACGTGTGATGTTATGAACAGCCATTTTGAAGAAAACAAAACATTATGGCAGCCATTGCTGATTTAATATCATCTTGCTTAGAAGTCCTACCATGGTTCTACTCTGCTATTACTATTGGTTCTATCATGTTGTGTCTTATTGGGATTTTAATACATGTGATAGTATAAACAATTTTTTATTGAAAATGAGATATTATAGTAGCCATTGATCATTCTGTTATTCGGTTCAGAATGTCCTGTAATTCTTTCATTCTTTTGAATGGTTTTATACTATTTTGGTATGTTTGATATTATTGTATTTGAAACTATACTCAACTATAGCAGAGAAAGAGATATTGTGATAGCTACTGTTAATGTCCAGTTGTCTTATTATAAAGTACTGTGTTGCTTATGTTGTTGTGTTCTGATCTGCTTTGTTCTGCCCTCTTTTGTTTTATTCTCTTTAAAATAAAAAAAGAAAAAGAAAGAAAAAGAAGTATTTACACCTCAGAAATGGGCTAATGCTGCAGATCTAGGCTTGCTGCATTCTTTCAGTAACTGTCTAGACATAGGAAAATGATGAAGAAGATTTTGATAGTACATACTGATTACCCTGTAGCTGATACATCATGCATAGCAAAAAACAATTTTTTAAAGAATCTGGAGACAAATAGTTTTTTGGCATTGAAAATTATGATCTGATTCAACACAGAAGACGCTTAGTACTGACGAAGTGACATCCTGAGGTAACAACAGGATGGCACCATGTCTTCTTGTGTTTCACTTTCCTCTTACTCCTCACTGTAAATAAAACCATCAAACAGCATTTGAGTGAGGGCTGCACTCGTCCAAAATGCCGGAGCTTGCCTCTCATACACAAGTTTGGCACAAAGCAGTGAAAACACCCTGTGGAATCTAACTGGCTATGTGAAGTTGATAACGCAGAGAACTGAGTGTTTTATTGCTGTCTGTAAACCATGTTCCATGTATCCTATACATCAGCAAATGTGGAATAAATATATAGAAGCACATCTGTTTCCAAAAGCCAGCTGCTAAATCTTGGCTAGCGACCCCAGAGCTCCAGATTCCACAGAATGCAGGTGAGACCCAGAATTTGCATTTTTTTAAATGTTTCCCAAAGGATACTGGTCCTGCTGTCTTAGAGGCCACTCTGTCAACTTCTGACTTAAAGTAAAAGGAGATTCTACCCTGGGTCTTCTTATTGATGGAGAAACTGCCTACCTACCTCCATTCGCCCTGTTACCAGGTGCCGCATCAAACAAACACGGACTCCTGTTGCCAGAGACGTTGTGACTAATTCAAAAAGGCAGTGGTTTCTCAATAGATGAGCAGATTTCAGGCAGAACAGAGGCATTCACGTTATCCTGCCAGCAGCCAGCTCGCCAGGTGACTGGAGGGGACTCAGAGACACGTTCCGTCCACTAGTCTGCAATGTCTCTCCAAGTCCCGCAGAATCAGTCCGGAAAGACTTTGCTGAAGGTCACAAGGGCACTCATTGGAATCTCATCCTGTACACCTGCTCTGGGCTGAGGCCCGTCCTCTCCCCTCCCCTCTGCCCGGGGACTTGCTTCTTGTAACACCGGCTCCATCAGTCAGCGTTCTCCTCTCTTCCTCAATCTCAGGCTCACGGAAGAGCATTACACTTCATAACTCTGTGGTTAAGACAGAGGACTCTGGCGGACCTCGGCTTAGAATCCTGGCCCGGCTGTGTGATGCTGGGTACTCACTTCACCTCGCTGTAATGCCACTTCCTCATGGAAACGGAATGATAAGAACCCCACCTGATTTTAAGAATTCACGCAGTTGATGTTTACAAAGTGCTTTGAAAAATACCTGGCATGCGAATGAGTGTTAACTAGATCAACAACTCATTTTCATAATTGCCTTGTACCTTTCCAACTACAGCGTCATAATTTATATTAAGACTAACATAATAAACACCTGTGAGTATGCCATGACCACAGGACCCCAGATCCTACCTATTTATGTCTACACACGTGGCTCTCTCTACCCTCTCCCCATCTTTCTGCAATCCAATGTAACTACACGATTAACATCTACTTTCTTTTTTAATTATTAGTTTTTACTTGTTGGTACACACTCTCAGCAACAGCACGTATCACAGGGAACTGCCTCATCCACAGCACATCTTCTCCCTTCTTTGCATTTTTATCCCCTACTCTCCTCTCCCTCCAACTGGTCCACTTCCCGGCTGCAAAAGCTCTATTTTCGTCATTTTTCCCCTTGACGCTTTGTTTTCTATCCCTTTCCCTACCTGCCCTTCTCCCTTCCATCTCTGTTCCCCCATCCATCTGAAAAAGATCTCTCTGCTTCCTATTTATCTTCTATTTTGCTCCCTCAAGAGAGCGAGAGTTACAGTTTTTCTATATAAGACAAACTATGTGATATTTTAGCTTACGTTTCTGAATGATTTCACTTAACATTACATTTTCCAGTCACACACATTTGCCTATGAATGCCTCAAGTTTATTCCTCTTTGTGGCAGTGTAGTACTCCAAGGTGTATCCTCTCATCTGTTGATGTACTTATACACTATTTCCAAGATTTAGTTATTACAAATTGTGCTGATATAAACACAGGTACACTTGTATCCCTGTTATACGGTGACTTTAACATTTACTTTCTTATTTTGAGTATAACCTTAAAACATGTATTTCTAAAATTGTGCTGTTTTGTTTCAGTTGCCTTATATTTTTGTTTTGCTTTCACAGTAATGAGGACTAAACCCAAGGTCTTCACACTGAGCTACATATATCCCCAGCCCCTTTTTATTTTTGAAACAGAATATCCATAAGTCACTAAGTAGCTCCTGTGTCTCAAACTTACAATCCTCTTGCCTCAGCCTCCAAGAATACAAGGATTATATATGTGCACCACCGTGCCCAGCTGATTGCTTTTAATTTTGCAAATGTCATAGAGCTATAAAAGTATATCATTTTCTAGGACCTTTTACAACTCAATGTTAGACTGTTGTGTATAACTGTATCTTAAATTAACTGCTCAGAGCTTTGATATAAACCATATGTCAAACTACAAAATGGGCTCCATCACTTCAACCAGTGTTAATAGATTCCTCAATGTTAAAAAATGTCCACAAGACCCAACTTGTAGAAGACCCAGCACTTGGAAGGCCCGACACTGGGATGACCTTGCCTGGGGAAGACCCAGTACTGAGAATGCCCAGCATAGGGAAAGCCCAGCTGTAGAAAGACCCAACACTAGTAAGACCCTGCACTGGGAAGACCCAGCCCTGGGAAGACCCAGCCCTGGGAAGACCCAGCTTTGGGAATTCTCCTGGCTGGAAAACATAGCCAGAATGTTGGTTCTCCTGCTTTATCCCTTTGTACAACAGAGCTTTGAACCTCAGCTAGGAATCCCCTCATCAGAATGAGACACAGTCATTACACCCTCACTTCATTGTCCTTCATGTCTTACTCTTCTCTTCAGATCTGCAAATGATGCCCACTCAGAGGCAGCCCCACACCGCAGCTACTGAGAAAAACCAGCCCAGACCTTGGCCATGCAGCTCATCCTGCTCGTCCTCACTTTGGAAGGTCAAGGTCAAGCCTCAGTCATGCTCCAGGGGACAGGGAAGGTAATGAACTCAGGGGACATTTAGGTCATGCTCAGGCAGCAGGAAAGCCCTGGATGTCCAAGACGTAGGGGTCATGGCACAGAGTGGAGGGCTGAGATGGGGTAAAGACAGACTCAGCCTTGCCTTGTCTTGCAGAGGCCCTTAAGAGGAAAAGACAACATCCCTAAACTGCACCTGGAGCTACACCTTTCATCACACTCCTAGTCACCAACTGCCTAGAGTTGCTACATTTTCTTTAAAGATGGATGACGTGGGAAATTCATGAAGATGTTTTGGTCTACAATAAGGGAATAAAACCATCCCTGAGACTCTCATGGTCTGAGAAAACATCATGATATCTCAGAAGCTGATCCATCTGTCCTCACAAGGTAATCTCTCAGGAAATTGGTCCCAAGGAGTACAATGACTCACTTGTTTTCTGCATGAAGGATACAACAAGCACCTGCTCTTTCGTGTATTAAATTGGGCTTTTAAAGCATCAATCTCTTAATATCTCTGCCTGTTCTCAGAGCTTGCATTCGAGAAAGGCTCTCCAGAAGATAAATTTGCATTGCTAGTACTCAAGACAGTCTCCAAATGTCAAATGGGGCATGAAAATAGGGACACATAAAGGAAGGGGGGGTGCTGAACTGGATACATGTAGAAGGACAATAGAATCCTAGAGGCGGGGTGCATAGGGCCACACCCTCATCTCTTTGCTGATCTGCCCTGGATTACACCCAAATTCAGTACCTGCTAAAAGGGAGGGGCTGGGAGACTGGCCAATGACCTTGAAATCTTAGACAGCTCAGTAAAGCACTAATGTCCCTTTTCACATCAGCAAAATAGGCAGATTGGACTTGATGCCTTACAGTATCCCTATTGGTGCTTGTGATAGTTTATATCTAATGCCCGCCCCAAAGCCTCATGTGCTCATAGGTGGGGCTTTTGGGTGGTGACTGGATCATGGGTGGATGATACTGAAGTATGGGTATGTGATACTGGATCAGTTCAATGATAAATTTAGCATAATTTTGGGTGTGGATAACGGGAAGGCCCACCCTGAATGTGGATGGTACCAACCAACAGGCCTATGACCCAAATGCAGTAAAAAGGGAAAGGAAGGCTCACTGTTCCCTGCTTCCTACCTGACGTGCTGTGGACTGTTTCTCTTCTGCAATTCCCCCTTGCCATGCTGCTCTGCCTTGCAGCCAGCCAACTATGGACTGAAAACTCTACAAAGTGTGAGCCAAAATAAATCTTTCCTGTTTTAACTTATGGGAATCAGGTATTTTTGTCACAACAATGGTAAAGTAACTAAAATAATGTTTCCTGTGGCATTGTGCTCAAAGCCAAATTCTTTGCCTACTGGTGTGTCCATGTGTGTGACCACACACACACACACACACACACACACACACATACACACACACACACGATCAGATCTGTTTCTTCCTGTCATAGTATCAACATTCACCAAAACATCATTGTAAGTCTAGAACACTCTGTGTCTCTAAAAGAACATTAAAGGGATCCAATTCTTACCTATAAAAGTTTCAAAATACTGCTCTCTGTTCTTAGCTTGTTACATCACCTCCTACAATGTTCTCCATGCCCTAGCTTCTCTTTCCTTGACCCTCTGCACTGATCCCTTCTTCCTCCTTCTCTTTCCTCTCATCTCTCTAGAACTGTGTCTTTCCACTTTTATTCCTATTTCAAATCTCCCAGAACCAAGGAAGGGAGAGGATTCACCTGATTATGGACAACCAAGAGAACGGGCAGCATCAGTGATGCTCCTTGAAGGACCAGCTCCAAACTCAACTTTTTAACCCAACACAGTACCTGTGATATCCCCAAACTTTTGCCATCATGTAACCACAGCTCTCTCCCCTTCCTTCTCCAGCTATCTCTTCTCTTCCCACAGGCTCCAAGATGGCCCCAGTGACTCTTGATGATCACCTTTGTGTAGTTCCTCCCAGACTGTAGCAGGGTTAGTCTGTGTGTCCAGCAGTACACGGCAGAAATCATGGTATGTCACTTCTGAAATTAGCTTAGAAAGGACTATGGCTTTGGACTTGAGATCTCGCTCAAGAGGGCAAAGGTCTTATAACAAGCGGCCTGAGGGAAGGGCCCATGCATTAAGGAACTCAAGTATCCCTCTACCCCGGAAATGAGCTTGGAAGCAGGACCCCTTCCACCCCATTAGCATGGACAACACAAAGTTCCTGAGCCAATACAGCCAACCAAGCAGCCTCCAAATTCCTACCTCTCAGAGCCTGTGAGAGATAATAAGTGCAGTGAGATAAAAGCTACCTAGATTGGGAGTAATTTGTTACACAGCAATAGATAACTAATACACTCTCTCATCCATAGTGACTTGGTGCAAATTCCATCCCATGCACCTCCCATAAGAAATCCAACCACAAAGATCCACAGAGATGCATGGCGGGGTTACATACAGAAGCCAGGGGTGGCTTTTCCTGCCGTCTTCCGCCCAGAGCCACCACATTCCAAGTATGTGGCTTCCACACCATGTGACATCCTGCAGGACATCAGCACAACCACTTCCTCCTGTTTCCACCCACTGTCTGTCACTTCTGCTTTAAAATGAGGTCACTGAACATGTATCTATCAGTAGGCTGATAGATACAGCATAACTGTACATCTTTCCAAAGCAACAAATACCTTTCTGTGGCATCTTTTCCAAAACTGCAAACTGTGTGTGAATGTAAAGGAATTATTTACCTAATCCTTTTTGTGCTACATTTCAATTATTTCCTGTATTTATAGATGATATCTCAGTGCATATTTTTGGAACTGTCTTTGAATAGATTTTTGATAATTTTCTTAGGATAAATTTCTGGACAAATCAAAGCTAAGAAACAAAGAGTTTCTCAGCTATTAAAGCTTTTGGTATTCATTGCTGCCCTGAGTTCCAAAAATGATTATAGAGTTTTTGTTAGAATTGACAGTAGTATATGAGCAGACTAACATTAACATTATGGATTATTCAAATACAGCTCTAAAATGTTTGTCTTCTGTTAAATGGTATTATTTTAAAATATGGGTCCTATATATTATTTATTTCAATTGAGAATGAACTCATTTGCTATCATATTTTAAAACTGACTCTAGCTGATATACAGAAAAATTATAGGTACTTTCCTATAGTTGATTTCCAGCCATATTTCTGCACTCTCCTGTATCTCAGCTGACTCTTTTAAGCTTTCCACTCAAATAGAAAATTATACAATTTATAAATAATATCAGCAACTTCCTTTCCAGAAATTATTCCTCATTATCTGTCATGCTGAATTGACTATAATGTGTAAAACAACATTGAATTATAGGACAGTGGCAATCTTTTCTCATTTCTGACTTTAATGTCTCCAATGCTTCTCCATTAGAAGTGATGTTTCCTCTTAGTTTAAGGGTGGCCTTTGAGTCAGTTGAATTAGTTTGCAAGTTGTTTTCAGTAGCACAAAGCTCAAACTGGCATATAAAGAGTATTAGAAGTCCCGGAGCAGGTTCAGCAGGGTCTGACACAGCCAAGTGTCTCCCTCCTCAGCCCACACCTGAGATTTCTTCTCCTCCCCATCCGAAAGTGGCCACCAGATGCCTCTGGTTTTCTTATTCACAGGAGAAGAACAGCCCTCCAAGTTGCTGCTTTCCCAGGAATCAGAGGAAAAATCCTGCATCTCCTGGCCCCAAGGGCAGTCACCTGCACACTGCTGGACAAGTCACAGTGCTCCAGGGGACCTGTGTGGTGAAGGCCTAAGCCAATCTGAAAACAGAGTGACCCCAAAACAGGAAGTGTCCCCTGTAAATACCTTTACCAAATAAAGGATCCAGCTTCTCTTCCTAGTTCAAAAACTATCAGAAATGAATATTGACATCCATCTAACATCTTTTCATCTATTTTCTTTCTCCTTGGATCTCCCTGTAGACATCTACAATTGTTTCTACACTTAGGAGCCTCAAAAGCAGTTTGTGGCCTCTTTCATAATGACTTGTTCAGCTTTGTTGCAGAATAGGTGCTTAATAAATAGCTCGGACATTTCAAAAGACAGTCCAAGCCAGGCATAGTGGTGGCAGGTACCTGTAATCCCAGCACTCGGGAGTCTGAGGCAGGAGGACTCCTGAGACTTCGAGGCCAGCCTAGGCTACAAAGTGAGTTCAAGGCCACCCTGAACTACATAGTGAGACCCTATCTCAAAAAGACAAAAAGAAAAGAAAGAAAAGAGAAAAGACAAAAGAAAAAAAGAAAAGAAAGAAAAGAAAAGAAAAGAAAAGAAAAGAAAAGAAAAGAAAGAAAAGAGAAAAGAAAAGGAAAGAAAAGGAAAGAAAAAAAGAAAAGACAAAGGACATGGTCTCCACAGAGCTCTCTGAGCACTGGGTCTCCAACAGCCCAAAAGCTGTACATGAGTCATCAACCAACTTATTAAATGCTTTAAAAAGGTCATTGTTGGGCCAGGGATTTAGCTCAGCAGCATAAGCACCTGCCTGGCAAGTGTGAGGTCATGAGTTTGATCCCTGGTACCAAATAAATAAATAAATAAATAGGTCATTGTTGTTCCAGCCCAGGATGACAAAACCATTATGAAGAGTTTTCACTCCAGTTTCTCTACTCAGCCTGATTTCAAATCAAGCTACACTTCCAGTGACCTGGACAGCTGCGGCCATCCCCACCCCAGGCCATGGCTCAGCCCCTCCTCACGTTCCTCCAACCCAAACCACTACGCATCCTGGTTATTTATGAACTCAGCTTCCCTCTAAGCTCATTTAGGATAGAATATCTGAACTCACGTTGCATTTGTGTCATAATTATCACACTTGTGTTTGACAATATTTGCTGGAAATTATTTTACTCAAAAAACATTTTGAAGTACCAACTTTCTAGTCAAGTGTGGCTAAGTCCACGGGCTGAGCCTAAGCAAAATCTTTGATGATTGAATAATTAAATGGCGGGTTTTATTTTTCACAAAGATGTCTCCTCATCATTCTCTACTCTGGTCTCCCTAGCCCCACTGGGAAATACTAACAGTATTTGGATCACAGTTGTGATGGAGTGGCTGTAAATGTCAAAAACATTTCTGGAGCTCAAGCCCAAGTCTGCTGATAGACACTGCAGGCAGAGACACTCTGCTTTTGCCAAATTGCCGCTGGGCCAATGCTTCTGCAGGTTTTGCAAGCAATATGTTGTCAAGGAAAAAGTAAGAGGAACAAAACGTGATTGGCACCTGGGTGGAGATTGCTCCAGCTACCAACCGACGTGTGCAGGTCCACATTTGCCAGTCCATTACTCAAGCCTCAGTGTAGAGCTGTTTACACAAATAACCTTTCCCTAGTTTCCCACCTTGTGTCTGTCTCTGAAGGGAGACACCGAGGTAATCTGAATCCTCATGGAAAAATCAGCCCAAAATTTCATTTGTGATCATCCAATGTACAGTTGTTCTTTCAGATCACTGCTATGAGGGAAGGAGAGAGGGCATCTGAGCAGACATGATAGTAGAAGTGAAATCTGTGACCCTAAATAAATGCAGCCACACTATCTTCTTGTTTCTGAAGATCAGTCAGTGTGTGCTTGTTTTGATGAAGCCAAAGATACATGGGAAACTGCAGGACCATCAGCTAAACCTAGAACCACCCCATGAACATCTCAGACAGGGCCTGATCTTCACTGTCCCAATATTTTTAAAATCCAGAATTTCCTGAAACCCTTATTGGTACATCCTGAACCCAGAGTAAAACAGGCTTGTCTCTTGGCTTTTTACCAATAGGTAAGGTCATGTGCTCTCTCCAAAGCTTTATCAGAGTCATTCAGACTTGCACAGGAACAGACTCAGAGGTATCAAAGCTGAACTCGAAGAGCTCCACTCCACAGATGAGAGCCTCGGCAGTCACCCAGACAGACGGTGTTTGCACATCTTGCTGATAGGCAGTGCAGTACCAGAACTCTGCCCCCTCTGTTCTAACAGTAGCATTCTTTCCATGGGACTTCTAGCCTGTTTTTTGAGGCTATAACAAAATACTTGAAGCCAGGTGAGTTGTAAAAAATCAAAGTTCATTTGACTTTCAGTTCTGGACATCTAGTAGCATGATACTGGCATCTGTTTGCTTGCCAGGTAGGCACTTAAGCCACTGAGCTAAATCCCCGGCCCAAGGCAGAGTGTGTTAGTTCAGGTCTGTTTTCCTCTCCTAAAGCCATCCTAGTGGTCTCACCCTGATGATCTCATCCCAGCCTGTTCCCCTCCCCCAGGCCCCTTCTCCTAGTACTATATTAACATATGAATTTGGAGGTGAAGCCTCCCATACATGAACTTTTTGGGGACACATTCAAACCAGTGCACTGGGATGTCAACTGTTATTCCAGTCTGTAAGGGTCCCATTCATCACTGAGTCACTCACTATCAGTATTTGATTCATCAAGCCAGAATGAGTTCCCTTTTGTCACTGGTCTCTTAGTAGCCCACTATGGGTTCTCTGGAGGAGAATCTGTATGATTTTGCCAGTTATCCACAAGCCACATTTGCTGGCAAACGTGAGAAGCCATCCACTGGGGACAATTAAGCTAGCACATCGTTTTACATTTGCAGCCATCCTTGGGACTGTATATGGTGGTGTTTCCATGATATTAATTGTCCTAACCTTCTGAGAGCATGAAAGGGATTAAATTTAAAGTTCTCCCCACTGAGTGTCTATAAAGACCAAATTTGTTCTACACTCCAAAGACCCAATTCATTTGAAGTCCAGGAAGAAAAATTATGAGGGCTTTTAACAAAATTGTTTCTTGTTTTAGAGCATAAAATGAAGAACTCTGATTTATACAGAAGTTTTTTCAGAACCAGGCAGAGGCTAGCCTGCAATAAAACACAGTTCCAAATATTGTGAAACCATTTCCACTGGAGCTGTGTTTTGTTATCAACATGGTTTGGCTCATCTGAAGTAGACAATCGTCCCTGGGGTCCATCACACAGGGAAGGAAGCTGGGGCGCGGAACCAGTCTGTGTCTCTGGGTTACAGTCTCTTGGCTTTGAAGAGCTGAGATGCCCAGTGCATGGAACTAAGATGCTTTTGAGGACACGAAAGGCATCTTTGAGAATCTCATAAAAAACTAGGGATTCTAGTTCCAGCAAAATGCACATACATGCCCAAACACTGTATTACAATCTCAGGGAGTCCTTGGGCCTTGCTATAAGTCACCAGTGGACTACCCCAGGTCTAATACAGCATCAAGCCAGGGTCTAAAAAGAGTACATTCTCTTACAGTCAGATCATATAATGTGTGGTTCCTTTTGGTATGTATTTCCATTTTATAATCCAGAGCCTTTAGGAAGATGTGTTGAATACCGGTCTTTCCCCAGTTATACTAAGGGGAAGGGCTCCTATGTCCCTACTCAGGCCAGAACCAAGATGAGGTTACTTTGGGAGGACACAGTCCGGACCAAACCATCGGCAGCCTCACCAATGTAGGCATTCACCTTGGGTGACCTAGGTCCTGTGTGTCTAGGTGGGAAGGTGCACATTTCCCCAGTGACAATGACAATTCATGGCTATTGGTAAGGATTCTCTGACAGTGCCATCCTCATCATCAAAGGATGCCACAGGACTGAAGTGGTTTGATTTTATCTTCCTGAATAACCTGCCCTTCATGCATGCAGATCTATCTTTTTTTTCTAAATCTCATTGTTTCAGTCTCACTCCCAGAAAGTGACTATAAGCTGCTGTCATTGTGAACTCTCCCGGAAAGCCCTGGCTTCCCTTGCCAACTCAGGTAGCACCACCTGAGTTAGGTACCCTCATATCTTGGACTCAAGGAGTGGGTCTGAGTCTCCCGAAAAGCTGCTTCTCGAGGAGGAAGTACCTCCCTGCTGCTGTCTTCAGTAGATTATCGGTGCTGGACTTTAAACAGCAGATGAGATCCAGAGATCCAGAGTTTAACAGCAGATTTACCGCTGTTCTGTGAACTCTCTCAGCAGGAAGAAGTGGTCAGACTGAGAAGTGGTTGGTACCCGGAAGGCCTACACTTGGGTGCAAGGTTAGGGCTTCAATACTTGGGCTCCAAATGATAAAGGTAAGGTTTTTACCAGAACTGGTGCAACAGACAACAAGAAAAATTTGGGAATGATTCCAGGTGGGTAAGGGGAGCTAGAGAACTCATGGAGGCAGAAGAAGTCAGACACAAGTGCTGGAAACCCAGAACCACACACTAAGGTATGCCAGGAAATGGCAGTCTTCTTGATGCAAGCAAAAAGTGGTTGTGTCTCAAAGCTAGATTGTTCCATATAAAGCCATCTATTTAGCAACCACCCTTGGTCCAAAGAGCCCAAGGTCACATCATAGACTAAACACCAGCCTGCCTTGATATATGAAGTCAAATATTAGCCAGAAAAGATCAGAGGGCAGCAAAATATACTTGATGTGGAGATGTCTTTTGAGTATTGTCACAGTTTAGATATTGTTTGTCCCCAAAGGTTCATTGCTGGAATCTTAGTGCCCAGTTTAATGTCATTGAAAGGTAGCAGACCTTTGAAGGGAGGTGACAGGACAGTGGGAGATGACTAAAGCTTGACTGTGCTTGTAAAGGGACTAGTACAAGGCTCACTGAGTGGGTTGCATCCTGAAAAACCAGTTTAGCATCTGTCAGAATCAGTCATTATACAAGAGGAGTGTACCCCTTCCTGCTCTCTGATTCCTGTCTCGCCGTGTGTTGCCTCTCTCTTGCAAGGACGTCTGCTATCTGCCATGCTGTAACACAGCCAGAAGGTCCTCCCCAGGGTCTTTCCAGATGGAGCAAGCCAATTGTGGACCAATTGTGCTGCCAGAGCAATGAGTCAAATCTACCTCTTCTCTTTATAAAGTACCCAGCACACAACACAAAGCAGGCTAAGACAAACACAACCATCTCTGAGGATCAGCACATACTGTACGTATTCACTGAGTCTGACCCCTGGGCAAAATTCAAATTTTATTTTGAGTTGAGAGCCCACTTCTAATAAAATAAGTCAATGCTCACCTCATCTTTCTGACCAGGGAGGATGCAGGATAAATATCTGTATGATCTCAGGTGTGAAGAGCTCAGTGAAGTCATGTGAAATACTGATGTTAAAACAAATGATTACCATTATTTCTGGCATGAATAGGTGAATGGAATGATGTTTATTATACATCAGACTTTATTGGCTTCTTCTTGGAAGTCTTTCCACATGTGATTTAAGTTCCAGGGCTTTTAAAATAGCCAGCAAGAAGAGACAAGGAGACCAGATGATGGAAGCCGAAGCTATCCATGGGTTTCACTGACCATTCTCCATGCAGACTCCTCCACTCACACAAAACACCCTGAGCCTGCATGGGGATTGCTGTCAAGTTCTAAATAAAACCCAATCTGAATCTTCAGCAACTTGGTACTCTCTATACTGCTATGACTGTCTGGGGTGGGTCATCTCTAAAAGGCTATGTTAGTCAGCTTTCTGTCACTGTAACAAAATGCCTAAAAGCACAGTGCACCTAGCTGGTAGTTTTATAGGCTTCACTCCATCACCAGTTGGTCTGCTGCTCTCAGGCCCATGGTGCGGCTGTACATCACAGCAAGAGCATGGAATGGAACACGTTCACCACATGCTCAAGAAGTGAACTTCAAAGGAAGGAACCAGGGTCCCCTAGTTCCCATTGAGGACACTCCCCCAATTGCCTAAAGAGAGCTCATTACATCACCCCTCTTAAAGGTTTTTCCACTTCCCAATAGGGCTATGCAGGGTACCAAGCTGTCTTAGCCACTTCCTTGTTGCTGGCACAAACACCTGACACCCACGTCTTGAAAGAAGAAAGGTTTATTTGGTTCATAGTTTGTAGAGGTTTCAGCCCATGGTCAGCTGGTTCCAAAGCAAGGTGGCATGGCAGATGGGCTGAGCAGAGGAAAGCACCTCTCTTCTTGGCAGACAGGAAACTGAGAGAGAGAAAAGGAGGAGTCTTGGAGGGAAATGCATCCTTCCAGGCCGCACTCACTGTGACCCCCCTCTTCTGACCACACCCCTCCTTCTAAGAGCAAGCCAGCTGTGAGCCTCAAAATCCAATCACCCTCTAAAAGCACCCTTTTGGTGCATGAGGCTTAGGGAACGTCCAGCTGTAAACCAGAACACAAGCCACATGGACTTCAGAGGACACTTAGAATAGAGCTATAGCCCAGGCTGCTACTGTAACTTGATCCATTACAGTGGTTCTTTTTCCTTCCATACTGCTTGCCAGAGATGCACTTAGATTGTGAAAAATGTTTATCTGGACTTCCTGACCTGTGAACAACGATGAGAATTTAATACAAGAGCCACTTTTCCTTTAGTTCCTCTGGGGATTCCTTGGCACAAGAAGCTGTGGTGAGTGGGGGGCTCCCATTTTCATACCCTTTGGATTAAATTCCATTAATGATGATGTAAATTTTATACAAAAAAGCAAATGAAACTGTAAATAAGTGAGACAAAAGGAGTTAAGTTAGGGAATCTCAGGCCGGGTGAAACTCAATGGGGGAGCACTCGCCTTAGTATCTGTGAGGCCCTAAGCTCCATCTGTAACCCTACACACACACATACACACACACACACACACACACGTACACACATATACACACACATACACACATATATACACACGTACACATGCATGCACACACATACACACATACATGCATACAAACATATACATTTGTCTGAGTTACTTTTAATTTGTCACTGAGACAAGATACCTGATGCCCAAAGCTGGGAAAGGAAAGGTTTATTTCTTACAGTTTTTGGAGGTTTCAGTCCATACTCAGTTGGCTCCAAGGCAGGGTGGCATGGCGGGGCCGCAGTTCATGGCGGCTGCAAACAGCAAGGTGGAAACTGGCAAGAGAGAGACATACCTTCTTCCTGCCATTACATCACATTCTGGCTTCACCTCCCTAGGAGGGTGTAGCACTGACACCATCAATCCAAGCACTAGACAATGAACCAGTCACAAATGCACAGTGCAAATACATGAGGCCTGGGGGCCACCGACATAAACCATGACATTCCACCCCTAGCCCCCATGCATTACCTTTATATAAAAGACATTCAGTCCATCTCCAAGAGTTGCCAAAGTCCTAACATTTTCAGCATTGCTGAGAAGTCCATGTCCCAAGTCTCCTCCAATATCTATGGCAAACTCTTAACTATAACTCCCTGTACAAGCAAAACAAGGTTAAACATTTCTGAAATGCAAAGGCACAAAATAAACATCACCATTCCAAAAGTTAAAAACGGGGGAATATAAAGCATTGGGAACAAAGAAAGTCCAATATCCAGCAGGGCGAACATTAAGTCCTAGAGTTCCATGCTCAGCATTTGAAGCAATCTGGTTGCAAGCTCCAAAAGGCTGGGGTGGTCCCAGAAAGCAGCATCTCGGGCTGTCTCTTTGGGACCTGAAACTCTTGGACCCGTAGAGTGGCCTGGGCTGTTTGGATCGAAAGTCTGCGCAGACCTGCATCTCGGCGCGACTGTTTGGGACTGGTAGGCCCGCCCTTCATCTGCAGGGAACTGCCTGGAGATCGGCATCTGGGCCAGGTCTGTTTGGGCCCGTAGCCCTGCCCTTCACCCCCAGGAAGTCTCCCAGAAAGCAGCATTGCGGACTGTCTCTTTGGGACCCGAAACTCTCGGACCCGCAGAGTGGCCCGGGCTGTTTGGATTGGCAATATTGTGGAGACTGGCATCTTGGCCAGGTCTGTTTGGGACCGGGAAATTTTCAGAAACCAACAGTCTGGCCTGACTCTTTGGGACCTGTAGGCCCTTCATTTGCAGGGAACCTCCTGGAGACCTGCCTGGGACAAAGCACGGTGGCCTGGCCTGCCTGAGATTCCACAGGCTCCGGGGTGGCCACCCCCAGCATTCACCTTACAACTTAGGGATCCAGGAGCCCACAGAGGAGAGTTAGGATCCTGTGAGGAAGCCAAGAGCCTGTGGGGGAGCCATTGACCCTCCAGGAACTGAGGGTGTAACAGATAATTTGCCACATAAGCAGAGAAAGCTTTGGAACACCACTCAAAGTAAGGAAATATAGAAAAATGACATAAGGAAAGACCAAAAGGCAGGCTCAAAGCCCTAGCCCTCCCCAAGAAAGCTTAGAAGCTGTGTACATAGAAGAAAAAAGAAGCCATACACCTGAAATGTCTGAAATGATATCAAATGAAATAAATATGCAAATAGGGAAAGCTATGGAGAAATTCAAACCAGAAATACTTGCCCAGGTAAAAGAAGAATTGATAAAAAC